>CM049927.1:1770000-1882500 GCA_027405835.1 Asclepias syriaca | reverse complement strand
TTAATTCATTTGGATTAAAGTTAAATGTTTGGTTTATGGATAGGAAAGAAAAGGACAGTGTTATTATTATTTCGTGGAAATTTTATTTATTTATATTTTTTTTGGATAATAATATTAATGTAAAAGGGAGACAACAGACAAACGTGAATTTTGAGTTTCCTTAATCAACTGAACTACCTCTGACATCCGTTTTCCCACACAAACTTTACACCGTGTTTGGATTGCACAATTTATTGTATTTCGTAAAAATATTACATAATATTAAAAAAATTAATGAAAAATATGTGATACAAATTAGGTGTAATATTTGTTTACTTAGAATGGAAGGATTGAATTGATATGATATTTTAAACAAACGCTTTATTTTTCTTTCTTTTTTTTTATTACAAATTTTAAAACAAAAATAATGGAATGTTTTTATTTGTATAATTAAATTAGGATTACTTTATGTTCTCAAATCAATTTGTTATGTTTTATTACAGGAAAATTAGTTTAATTTTAAGACAAGTGTTTGACGGATAATTTAAGAAATATAATTTACTTTAAAATTTAATTAATAATAATAATTCCAAAATCTTATCCTAATTATAATTATAATTATAATTTTTGATGATTCGTAGGTTAAGTTTAATAAAATAAAAGAAGAGAAAATTAAGAAATTTAACTTTTATCATTACGAACCAAACAAGGCCTTAACTGAGGAGATACTCGAAAAGCAGCCGCCAGTCTCCATCATTCGTGCGATTATAACTACGCGTCAATGCACTGCTCCACCACCGAATCTCCGGCGAATAGCTACACGCGCTTTCTCTTATTTTTTCCCGATTCCGCGGTACCCAAATCCCAATCAGATTTTAAGCCAACCCGAATACTCCCAAAAGGATCGAACCAACCGAACAAAGAGAAAAAAAAAATACACAAAAAATCCCTCTTTGACTGTTCTTCTTCTTCTTCTTCACCTTCTCCAATTTTCCATAGACATTCGGGTTTCTTCTTAAGAGAAACTTTTTACAATCCCAGAACTATCAGGTACATACATACACTTCCACTTCTGGGGAGTTTTTTTTTTTTGTTTTTTCTGTTGTTTTCTTGAATTTCACGTTTTATTTTTACCCGAATGAACGAATGTGGGTTTGAATAGTTCATCTTGAAAATTTGGACTGTTGTTTTCTTTTGGGACTCAATTACGAAGGCAATGAATGAATATTGACTCTTGATTGTTCAGGTTTGATTGAAGATAGTTTATATATATATATATATATGAATATGATGGGAATCTTGAAGTTTAATAATTATCTTGAGTTCAGGAAATTTCGAGGAACTTTCAATGGACTTACTATTTTAGTCCTTTTTTTCTTCTTATATCACGGCGAAGAAATTGTCCAAAACCCAATTTCTTGGCTGTCTTATTCGAAACTTCCCAATGATTTGGGATCCCAAGAAGACTCCAGCGTGAATTTCTCTCAGCAGTCTGTTAAGAGAAGAAAAATCCAAGAAAACGAGTCCAATGATACCCTTTTCCAAAATGGAATTATTAGAAGAAGAAGAAGGAGGAGGGATCCTATTTGGTTTGCAAATGGAGACCCAAGTATGTGTTCAGGATTACACAAACACAAGGGCTATAGCTCCGAATGCGATTACTTGAAGGCGAAACAAGAATGTAACTCCGGCGGGTTTTTCAACTACCTTCATTTCTTGTACTGTGACTGTAGAAAATATAAGGTTTTGGGCTATTTTGCTTTAGCGATTTGGCTCGTAGCTCTGTTTTACCTTCTTGGTAATACCGCATCGGATTATTTCTGCCCTAGTCTTGAGCGTCTTTCGATTTTGTTAAGGTTGCCGCCCACAGTCGCTGGAGTGACTCTGCTTCCACTGGGAAACGGAGCTCCCGACGTGTTTTCCAGTATCGCCGCTTTTGTTGGCCGTGATTCTGGTGGGGTGGGTTTGAATAGTGTTCTCGGAGGGGCTCTTTTTGTTACTTCAGTCGTTGTCGGGATTGTTTCTTTGTGCGTCGCCGGTAAAAGCGTTCGGATTGACAAGAAATGTTTTGTAAGGGACGTTTGTTTTTTCATGGTTGCTCTGTTTTTTCTGCTAGCCATTCTAATTGTTGGTAAACTCAGTGTCGGTGGTGCTATTGCCTTTGTCTCTGTATACGTTGTTTATGCACTTTTTGTTGCTGCTACTGAAATGATAAGAAAAAATGCTGCTAGAAAAAAGCTTGAATCCATTGGTCCTTTATTGCCCGTGAGTAACAGTGATGATCATGATAATGAATCTCTTCGTGCTTCCCTTCTTCAATCAGATTCTTCAACTGCTGTTGTTGATGGATTCCCCTGTCCTCAAGATAAGCTCCCTCATTGGCGTTGGGGTACAAATGTTGCTATTTACTCAAACGAGGCTGAAAAGACTAGCGCTCACAGTGACTGTGCTTGGATTCGATGGAACGAGGAAGAACAAGAATTGGTAACTGATGAGAGACAGAGCCCGATCCCGATTCCGAGCTCGAGCCGATCATCGTTCTCATCTTTCTGTTCCACACTCTGCTCATATTTGGAACTACCATTGACACTTCCTAGAAGATTGACAATTCCAATAGTTGAGGAAGAAAGATGGTCTAAGTTCTACGCGGTGTGCAGTGCTTTATTTGCCCCTTTGTTGCTAGCAGTGCTTTGGAATACCAGAGATTTCAATCCTTTCAACGAAAAGACTGTGTATATAGCCGGTGGAGTACTCGGTCTAGTGCTCGGCTTACTTGCCTTTGTGTTTACAAAATCCAATCAAGCACCACAAAGATTCTTACTTCCATGGGCATTAGGTGGTTTCTTTATGAGTATCATTTGGTTCTACATGGTTGCAAATGAACTCGTGGCTGTTTTAGTAGCATTCGGAGTTATATTTGGTATTAGTCCATCTCTGCTAGCACTAACAGTGCTGGCATGGGGCAATTCGATAGGTGATCTAATGTCGAATACTGCTCTGGCGATGAACGGAGGTAAAGATGGCGTGCAGATTGCTGTTTCTGGATGCTATGCAGGGCCCATGTTTAATACTCTTGCCGGTTTAGGTGTGTCTATGCTGCTCGGAGCATGGTACCAAAGGCCGGCACCTTACACAGTTCCTAAAGACTATACATTGTATTATACTTTGGGTTTTCTCATGTTAAGTCTTGTATGGTCACTCATTGTGCTGCCCTGTGCTAATATGCGACCTAATAAGCTTTTAGGTATTGGACTTATGGTAATTTACTTGGTTTTTCTTTCTTTGAGAGCTACCATTGCCATTGGTGATGCAGCCTCTAACTAAGTATGTATGTAATGTATGTGTAGATTAGAGAGAAAGAAAGAGGTAGATTTTATAGGGTATGTAGTTTGGTTGAAGCAGTATATAGTGTTCTTCCTGTACAAGTTTATTATCCCCACAGGAAGCCACGCTGAAATCTAGAATTGCCTAATAATAACATTACTCCTTTTGTTTCCCTCAGTCCAAAATGACATGGGCCAAATGTTGACATGAAAAAAAACGTAACTACTAAAATTATCAAACATGAATCAATTTTGAGAAATAAAAAGATTTAGAATTAAATCCTAATAGAAAAATTTTCAAATTATTTTAGACCCAATTCGTTAGTCCCCATCCTTTATTGGGCCTCTAAAATATACTTATCTATTTAACCTAATTTATAAATATCTACTGTAATTTTTTTTGGGTTATTAAGAAATGATTCTCGTTGTTACCAAAAAAATTTAGAGTTATAATAACTTATTCATATTCTAAAAAATTGTACTTAATTAAGTGGGGAAAAAAATACTCTAATGGCAAAAACTGATATATCACCAAGGCGTGGAATTCTGAAAGATTGGGACAAAGGAAATAAGGAGCGCCATTAATTCTGCAATATTCCCCTCGCATTTCTGGAAAATTGAAAAAAAAATTATAGAGAGAAATTGGAATTTTACCTGGTATTCCCGAGTCTCTACAGTGCACGAAAAAAACCTTCGTCGATTCGAATTTCAGAAATCGACCGAATTCTTAAACTCCTCGGGTGGAAATCGGCGATGATGAAGATGCGAATGACTCTGCACTGGAGTAAAGAATTGACGCTTCTATTGGACTCGTGGAAGACCGAGTCATGGCCGAGTTACTTATTAACTTTACTCTTCTGTTTTCTCTTATCCCTCTTTCATCAACGCCTCGAAGCTCAACTCTTAAAGCTCAAATCCATCAAAATCTCTCCCCTTCCTCCGCTGCTGCCGCCGCCACTGTCGGAATCAACCGCGACTTCGATCGATGCTCCGTCGACCTATTCTCCGAAACCGGTACCGGATCTGTGCAACAGGATGGCATCCGCGGCGCTCTTCGGATTTACCTCCGCTATCGGGTACGTGATTATGCTCACCGTCATGACTTATAATGCTGGCGTTTTTTTCGCCGTGGTTTTAGGTGTTAGCAGCGGTTACTTTTTGTTCAGAAGTAAAATTCATTTAGAAGATGACGTGTATATTGGGGTACCCACCTTAGAAACATAATTCCCATAGCCTTTTTTCTTTGTTTTCGTAAATACTAAGGTTAATATGCAAAAATCCAAAATTTTGAGACAAAGCAAAAAAAGAAAGCAAATTGGGCTAATTTTTCTTTCTTGTACACAAAGTAAAATAGAAACGTATATTTGTTTGATGAATTTCTCCCTTTTTTAAGTTCCGTAGCCAATAGATTCAAGTACAGCATAATAAACATCTTTTAACTGGAAATTATAATTATCTTTAAACAAAAACAACACAATTATATATATATATATATATATATAATATATATATATATATAGTTTGTTTCAGCATCTGGTGGAACCATCGTAAATGTAGTCAAGAATGGCAATGACTCCAAACACAAATGCCTGATCAATTCCAGGCTTCACTACCACTTGGTATAAATCTTTCCCTGCCATCACTTTTTCTACCTCTTTCTTCACTCTAACCTGTGTTGTAGAAATTCAGATTCCGTAACATTAAGATGGACACAAATACAATGCATGCAATGTTTGTTTGTTTTTGTGTGTGAAATTACATTACCTCAGCTACAATATCGCCGTTGGAACCAACTAGACTGCAAGATCTGGCCGGAAAATCACCGACGATGACAAATTCAGTGTACTTTTTGTTGTGTTTTTCACCGGCGACAGAGATTCTAACCGGATTGTTGATCGAAAGACACGAATTTTGCTCTTTTAAACAGAAAACCAACTTTGGAGAACCATCAAAATCAACACTATATCCTTTCCATCTCTTGTTAATACTCAATGCTTCCACTAATCCTCCCTTCAAAAAAAAAATATCATGAAATTCAATAATTAAACAAACAAAACAAAATTAATTAATTTGATTAAATTACCTTTCGTCTGATAAGTAGCAATTCATTTCCATCCCCATCTCTAAGCATCAATTCACCATTTTTACCGAGAAATCCACAGCCATCAACCCTAAAACAAACCTTCTGATTAGAATCATGAACAACTACAAAACCACCTCCATTCACAACATGAGGTCTCCTTCTGACCATGAACGGATTTTCAGATGTCGAGCAATATAACTTGCTAACTATTGGAACCATACAGCTGCTAATTACCTTTGCCATTAATTATTTTTAATTCTTTTTACGTAATGTATGTATATATATATACTTACACAAACCAAAAAAGAAGATGAAAGAAAGGGATAATGAGTAAATTAAATTAAAGGGTTTCTGTAAAGATTCAAAAGTTTGGCAACCATTAGTTTGACTATTCATAACTAAAAGAATCTCTTTAAAAGAACTTGGTTGCTTCTAATTATTTATAGCTTTAGTTCATACTTAGTTTTCTTTTTTTCACATAAAGTTACTACCTTTATTTCATAAAAATCAAGAAAATTAAATTGATATTCAAACTAATTATAATTTAAGAAGATGGTTTGTAACAAATAAAAATAATCGAAAAGAGTATCAAAGTAGTTTCATTTATGGGGCATCTTTCTTGAAAAAGTAATACAAGAAAGTCTAAGTTAGTTGTTTGAAATTTGGCTACCTAAAGACTTTTTAAAGAAGAGGGGTTGGGATATTTATAGAAAACGGTCATAAATTGATTGAGAATTGCATTATTAATATATATAGCATATCTCGAATTTAAATCTTTTAGTTACAAATCATAAAAAGTTATTAAGAATGTTTACTAAATTAAAAAATAAAAATAAATTGGTAAAAAAGACCATGAAAAAAACCTAAGCAAAATTAAGGTTATTCAATTTGACAAGTTTTTCTTTCCTTATTCATGTGAAATTATTACTAGTAGTTGCTTAACACTCCATGTTACACGTTTTCAAAAGAAAAAACAAACCAAAGATTCTTGGTTTTGCTTCAATCAAAATATATTACTAAAGATATAACATATATATTATTTAAGAGTTGCGAATAAAAATTTATATTATAAATTTGAATTAATTAAAATAGAAACTTTAAATAGGAATGAAATGTTTAACATTGATTATCAAGAATTTTAATATATGTATGTGTTTAGAAGAAATAGAGCAGACCTAGAACAAATGCAGGGCGACAAGCCCACAACTACTTTGCCTATCCAATTAAAGGAGTAGAAATGGTCAACAATGCACTTGATTTTAAAGTGTGTATTTTTCTTTCTTTCTTTTCTTTTTTTTTTCTTCAAGAAGTATCTTGAATTATAAAATGTCACATTTAAGTTAAATTTTCATTCAAATTAATCATATATAAATTAAGGTTCAAACGCTTAATTAAACTAAATGATTTTTTTTCACTAAAGGTGAGTTCCAAATTATGAAACATTTAAGTCAATCAACGTGCAAACTAATTCATGTTTAAGTTAAATATAGGATTAAACCATGTATCACTAATTTGTGTTCTTATAGTTAACTCTTATTCGAAAGAATAATTCACATTATAATTGAAATAACGCTCACAATATGCATTGCGTGATATTTATAATGTGCTTTTCTCATTATGTTAAACTAATAATTAAAAACTGAGTAAAATTAATTGCAAGTAAATATTGAATACATAAGATATGTTGTTTGGAGCAGGAATTATATTATATATGATAATGGATTGAAAACTACTTGGTTCACGTGACTTTCATAAAATGGGAACGGTACCGTTTGAAGAAGAAAACACTTGGTTGGGTTCAACAAGTCATGATCCAATCAAAAGCATCTGTAATACTCATAATTGCTCACCAACCTCTCTATTGTACACTTCCATCCCTTCCTCCTTGCACGGCTAATTAGTTTTTTCAGCACGCATAATATTATTTAATTCAATTATAAATTATTCAAATTTAAATTAATTAAAAAAAATTAGAGAAATAAAATTGTGAATTTTGTCACTGTCATATCCATCGTAGATAATTAAGTGAGATATTGAACAACTTTAATTGTTAATTTTTACTCTCATATTTCATTAATTATTTACTCTAATATTAATTGTTACAATTTGAATATGTGAGCTTATTTTATGTATTTATGGTTAAGGATAATAATGATATTCTCTGTTTTGAATTTTTGTTACAAATAAATGTATCCAACTATAACTATAAAAGATGATACATTGGAATTACGTTAGAAAGCATTAAAGATTTATATGATTGATCCTTGGGATTCTAAGGAAGTAAGTGGATGTGTGACTTTTTGCAGAATTGATCTCAAAAGGAAAAAGAAACAAGAATTGGGTAGAAAAAATACTTAGTATTTTGATATATATATATATATAATGTCAGATAGATATATATATATATAAGAAAGAGAAACAAGCAGGATTCACCAACCAAACCCAAGTTGAGGCCAAGAAAAAAACACAGTAAAAAAGAAGTAAAGGGATAGTGAAAATAGATTTCACTGAACCGGAAATAGGAAATGCAAAAAGAAAGCATGCATATAATAACACTACTCTTCTCTTCAAGTGTACATCTGGTCTCTGATACATTTCACGTTTTAGTGCTCCGAAAATGGGTCCATTTTTCCTCTTCTTCTTAGTTTCTTTTCAATAAATATATAAAAAAAAAATTATATATATATATATATATTAATATATATATTGAAATCGATAATTAAAATAGTTTCTTATCGGTTCAGTTCATTTACGTGTAAATAAATGAATGGAGACAAAGATATGTTGGATCGGAATAGATTGAGTTTCTACCATTTAACTTTGGAGCTAAACCTTGACAATTTTATTCTTAAGTAATCACCCAACAGGCTCATGTATTCTTATATGTTAATCAACTCTAATATTATCTTTAGATGTGGGATATGGATTGATATCTTCACAAGATATTTAATATATATATATATATATGCAGGAACAAGAAGATGAAGACAAAGAATTAGACATGAAAAGACCAAACTAATTAACCAATGTAGTGGTATAATTAGTGATTATACTGATCAAGAAAATAAAAACAGTACAACAATGGCTATAATTGTACAATGTCATGTCATATCTATTTTCATCTTTCAAAACCCTAAATTATGTTTTTATGTATTTGGAATGAATCTCAATTCTTATCTTCTTCATATATATATATATATATTATATAGTTCTAATTCATATTCTAATTCATAATTTATAACGTCTTTATAACATTTTCTGTGTATATATACATATATATATATATATTATTAAAAAAGATTTTAGATGTTACCATCAAGATGAGACTAAAGGCAACAATGTTGCAGAGGAAGCAGAAGCAGCAGCAGCAATGGTGTCCCATTTATGAGTAGTATTTTGGTTATGGGTACTGTCATTTCATATTATCTATCTCTCTATCTATCTATATATATATATATATATATATATAATATATTATATATTATTTTTTTTTTTTTTTTTTTTTTTTTTATATATATTTTATATATATGATTCAATTTTTTTTTTGCAGAATATGATTATTGAACAGTACTGAATAATGTACACAGAAAGTAAGCTAGAATCATTACTCGTGCCACCCTATCTTATCCTCATTATTATTATCTTAAATATTCATACAAAATATAGTAAACAGTTTACTTATAACTAGATTATAAATTTAAGAATAAAAAACAAATAATAAAGGTGGTAAGAAAGAAATTTTGTTTTAAAAAAATTGATGATGGTGGAGGGGATCTTACATAAAATTTTGTGCCTGTTTCTTTTTCTGTCTGAAATGAGAATAAGTACACAAGTTTAAAGGCAAAAATACATCTGATTATTTCTTTTCTGCAAAGACAAGAATCAATAAACAAAAGTGACTAAAATTCTGTTTAAATTTTGAATTATATATATATATAAATAAAGAGAGAGACAAAAATGAAGTTTGGAAATGAGAAAAATGGAAAGAAATTGAGGGAAACAATGGAAGGAAGGAAGTTTCCCTTTTTACTGTAAAAAACGAGGATGATTTTGTATCACAGTAATAGTAAATCACTCCTCTCTCCTTCTTCATTTTTTTCTTTTTTTTGTTTTTCAATTTTTCCAACCAAACAAACAGTCCCTTACCAGTATCAGTATTTCCCTCCTCTTTTCTTTTTCTTTTCTCTATCCTACGGTGCAGTCACGTGCAATCTCAGGTACGGCTTCCGATCTTCCCAAATTACCCCTCCCTCTCTCTCTCTCTCTCTCTCTCTACAAAAACCAAGCACCGAGTGAGCCACAATATTGCAGATAGAGACAGCTCTTACTTATTAATACATACATACATATATATATATATATATATATATATATATAAATGAATCAGTGTGTGGTCTCATGCATGCATTTATATTATACTGTGTGAGTACTATACATTTAATATATATATATACATATTTATTTATTTATATATATATATAAATGTATAGTACTCACACATATATATATATATATATTATATATATATATATTATGTACTGATAGTTCTGTCATTGCTGCTCCGTCTGCTTCTGCAGCCGCTGTCATTGTTGTTATGTGACAGCTTTTTAGGGTCTGGGGTTTTGTGGTCACTGCTTTCTCTCTTCATTGAGGGTAAATTTGTAATTTCACAATGACTGTTTTTTACATTATTTCAAATACATATATAAGTAATTCAAGATTTAAATAAATTTTGTTTATAAAAAAAAGTTTGACTTATAAAATTATAAAATGGAGGGAGGGAAGGAAGGTGGGACCCATGATTATATTTTACCAAAAATGGGAGTCAGTAACTCAGTTAATTATTTTTTCCTCTGTCTTCTTCTTCTTCTCTATTAAACCAAGAAAAAAAGAAGAAAAAAAAAAACTTGATTTTTGATTACTTTCCATACCTAACCCGCATTTTCATCCATACCCTTTCTTTGCTGCTGCTGTGGTAGCAGTTCTGCCGTGTACGTGCGCTTTTGAGTCTGCGAGCACATTTCCTCTTCTTCTGCTTCTCTCTCTCTCTCTTGTTTCTGTCTCTATTACTCTCTCTCTCCTACTATTTTACTATTATTGTACGCCACTTTTTACCATTGGTGATTCCTGGCCGTGGGTACATTATATATTCTCTCCATTATATATATATATATATATATATATATACACATATATGTTTGTAAAAATTGCCTACTATTTTTTTTTTTTTTTATAAATTTTTCTTAGTAATAATGGCGCTCTGTACTTTTGTTTGGCAATGGTAATGTAGAGAGAAGAGGGAAAGGAAAGAGAGAGTGAGAGAGTTTTGGTTTTAGAAGAGAAATAATAATTAATAATAATAATAATAATAATAATAATAATGACGGGTGGAGGTGGTGGCACAGGAAAAGTGCCGTCGCTACCGCCGCCGAGGCCTAAGTCGCCGCCGCAGTATCCGGATTTGTATGGGAAGAGACGAGAATTAGCCAGAGTTCAACTGATGGAGAGAGAGATTGGGTATTTGGAGGTGAGTTTTGGAGATAAATTCCTTTTCTGTGTGTGTGTGTGTGTTTTTTTTTTTCTTCTTTGGTTTTGGGCGACTGAACGTATCTATATATATATATATTTATATGTATGTATCTATGTATGTATAGTATTAGAAATGTGAAGAGAAGAAAATAGGTCCTGTTTTTTTCCACTGTTTGAACGCAATACGGTTTAGGTAACTTACTATGTTTGGAAAACCAGAGGAAAAGAGGGAAGTAGAAATGCACAGATACTTTTTTTGGTACATAGTCTTTTCCTTCCGTTTTTTCCTTTTTATTTTCTTTCTCGGGTGGATTTGTTCTATGTATTTGGTAAATTAGATTAAAAAATGTTTTTGACTCTTTTAAGAATTTTGCTGCTCTCGCGTGATTTGCCTAGTATTCCTCCATTGTTAAGGTTAGGAAGAAAGTGTTTTGCTGCAATCTATCTTTGTTTTGTTCTAATGACGCCATTTTTTCTGGGCTCTAAGCGTCTGTCTGTCTGTCTGCGTTTTCTTGGAACTTAAAACGTTGCCAACATTGTTGAACAGAGTTTTCCCAAGAATCAAGATCCATCCCAGTTGTCTCTTTCTCTCTCTCTCTCACTCTGTGTCTACAGTACTTTTTTAAAAATTTATTTATTATAATTTAGCTGACAGTAGAATACGTCAAGTTGGGAATTTAATTTGTATCTATTTGTTTTACTACTGTCTTCATTTTATTTAAAAAAGATTTTTGTTTTTTTTTTCCCCTTTTTTTCTGACTGCTGCTTAGATTTCTTATATGTAGGCCAAATTGATCTTGTGAGCACTGGAAAAATTGTTGCACTGTTTCATGTTTTGGAATTTGAACCATATGATCAAATTGGGTGAAAAAAAAAATTACTCTCTTTGTTTTAACAAAAAGATGAGATTTTTTTTTTTTTTTTGGTATTTTTCATAAATATTTGTGTGTTTTTTTTTGCTGGTAACAAATAAAAATATATGAGATTGTAATAAAGAAGCACAGCCCCCAAGCTGGACCACTATTATGTAGCTTTCCAAATATCTTACCTACTACTGTTCTTATACATTAAAATGTGTCTCCAATTATACATACTGTAATGTGATAGTCCTTTGGTTTGCATATAATTCTTTTGTAATATATATATATATATATATTCTTGGAATTTTGTGATTAGTTTTGGTTGTAGAATGAAGAAGAGGAAAAAAGTATAACATAAAGTTCAGCAACCTTTTTGGGCTTATCTGGAATTAATAGAGTTTTTAAGTTTGTTAGCATATATATATAGTTCTTTAGATCAGGTATCCTTTTGATGTTGGCAATTTCAGATTGTCCCTCTGATCGTAACTTTCCTGAAATAGAATTGTGGAGAGGATTATGGCAGGGTATTCTGTGGAGTCTGATGCTTAATTAAGTAAGCAAAGCTCAACATAATTGCTCAAAACTTCAGAAAATTGCCTTTTATAAGTACACTTACTTGTCCAAAGCAATGTGTTGTGGGCTTCTAATGTGGGATTATTGTTTAATTAGTGGAGATATGTATGTTCTGTTTGATGCTGTAAATCTTTGAATATGGTTTGTGAGTAATATGAAGAGATTTCGCTATGATAATACTGTTCTTGCATTTCTCTGTTCGTCGTTTATTATCCATTTTTGTTCCCTCATGTGATCCTTTGTTAGAGTTTTAGCATGTTGGTATTTCTGTGGTACAAGCATCTCATTATTAGTATGTTTCACTGTAAACAGGATGAACTGAAATTTGTTGAAGGCTTCCAACCTGCATCCCGATCCTGCAAAGAGTACGTAATTTTCTTCAATTTCATCATATAACTTTTATCGAATAACCACTACACGGATGATGCACACATGTTCATCTCGTATCTTAATTTTGAATGAAATTTGGTATTTTTGCAGAGTTACAGATTTTGTTGTCGCGAATTCAGATCCATTCATACCAACGTAAGAAGCCATATTATATATACTTCTGATTGCCCTTAACTTACTAGTTACTTCAATTATCTCATAATTCCATTTTGTTTGATGATAGAACTAAAAGAGCTCATAAATCTTGTGGCTTCTGGAAATGGCTCTGGTATGTTCCAGCTTTCTAGTCCCCCAAACATTGTTTTCTGAATGCTATCAAAAGTTTCCTCTCCTTTTCTCTGCATAAAATTTGTTTCATTGGCTTTTATCTATGGTGTGTGTTGGCTTTTATTCTATTGCACAAGTCTTCATCACACAAAAAAAACCATGTGGGATTTTTTACATGTTTGTTTTTCGCGTATACAGTGGTGGCTCATCGTGCTTCAGTTTCTCATGGATATGTTGTCAATGTTGCTGCAAGGGCTGCCCAAGTTGTTGTACTAATAGTAATAGTAATAATAGTAATAGTAATAATAGTAATACTCCTCATCTTGAGATGCCAAAGTGCTGCAAATCCGAGTGCAGTACGTGCCCATGCCAGTGTCAATGCCAATGCAAATGCAAATGCAGTTCATGCTTCCGATGTTCAAGACCTAAGTGCTGCAGTAGTAGTAGTAGTAGCTGCAGCAGCTGCTGCTCGTGTCCGGATATAAAATGCAGCTGCTGTAAAATGCCGTCGTGCAGCAGCTGCTTAACTTGGTGCATACCCAAATGCCCTTCTTGCTCTTGCTCCGATTGCTGCCATTGCAAAGGTTGTGGTTGTGGTTGTACATCTTGTTACCCTAAGTGTTTAAAGATAAATCTTTGTTCATGTTCTTGTACAAAGAACTGTTCTTGTAGTAGTTGTTACCGTTGTTGCTACATATGTTACTAGAATAATAGCACTATTACTACTACTATTATTATTATTATTATTATTATTATTGATATAATAATTTTGTAAGTGTCATATAAATTTGCTTAAAGGTTTTCACTCATAAGATGTTCTATCTTTTTTTTGTACTGGCTCAGTTTTATTACAGCATATTTGTTGCCTTTAAAAATGCATTCTTCCCATGTGATGATGGGTGATCTTCGGAGTCAAATATATATAATAACCTGGATAGGATAGGATAGGATATGATTAAAACTTCGTATTGTCCCATAATTTTACTACCAAGAGATTTCTTTGTCTGAAAATTATTTTAACATGAAAATAGAAAGAAGAAATCATTGGGATCCAAATTGATGATAAAAGATTCAATTATTTGTTGGTAGAGATGGAATTCGGTTACAGCTGGCAGTTTGAAGCTATAACTGCATAGCATCATCATCACTAACTCTCTCTACAACTACAACAACAACAACAACAAGAAGCTAAGAATGTCATGTTGTATATGCAAAATTTTCAACACTCCAAACCGTCCCATCATCATTATCTTTCCATTGGAACACCACAAGCTACTGTTTTTGTGTCTTTTTGCTTTGCAAAGTCAACAGAACATTAAATTGAAGAAGAAGAAGAAGCCAATTTTGGAGGGCTGAAAATCATGCAAATGATGATGATGATAAACACTTGAAAATAAAGACAAAGAAGCAAACCTCAATTACTACTACTCATAGATGTGTCCAGGAGAAAGCAACTGGACTCTTGACTTGATGTTGGGCATTACTCCAAGTTATGGAGCCAAATGCATTATGAGCAACTACATTCTTGTTGGAAATAAATGTGACTGTGTATGGTTGTTTCTCGCCAACGTTCTTGAAAACAAGGTCCGATGGCTTCACAGTTGCTGTGACGGTTTGGGAGGGTGCATCAATTGTGACTTTGTAAGTAGATCCCGGAGCTCCAACGTTTGTCAATACTCTGGTGTACCTCATAACTCTTGATTTGCCAAAGTGTACTGAAAATGATGGATAGTTGAGCTGACCAGGATCGGAAAACTTCCTTGTACATGTCACGTTGGGGCGTTTCACAATGGATTGGATACGATCAAGATCGTAGTCCAAGGAGCAAAGGAAGGCAAGGTAGTCATCCGGAGAGGCATCGTAAACTAGACCGGGAGACAAGGCCTTGTGAGGATCAACATGGCCTGAGCCGTGAGCGAATGGGGTGGAAACTGCACCATCTGCAGCATCACGGAGAGGCGAGTTTGTATTGTCCAAAGTGTATGCTGTAGTCATGAGTGCAGATTTGATAGCACTAGGACTCCATTCTGGATGTGCTGCTTTCAACAATGCTGCAAGTCCACTAATGTGTGGGCAAGACATTGATGTCCCTACACACACACACACCACACCAAAAAATGGATCAGACAAGAGAATATGGCAAAACACCATTTTCAATAGCAAGACCGACCATCATTACACCAAAAATGCAACTCCTTCCCCATTTGGACAAAAGAAAAAAGATTCAATATGTAACTATTTACTACCAAAAGAACCAAATTATAGTATCAATTTTTTAAAAGGAAAAGAATACTAGTTTCCATACCCTTTTTGCATAAATTATATAATATTCCAAGAATGGAATCATAAACCTAAACCCACATAGTAGTACCACCATGTGCTCAATCTCAATTAAATCAAATCCCAAAAGAAAAAAAAAGAAAAAAGATAGCAACTTTTTTTAATTCTAAAGTTTTATTCTTTGATTCTTTTTGCTAATGCTCCAATACCAGTATCATGTGCTTTACCCACACTTTTGCCAGCTATATTGACTCAAAGAAATGACTAAGAACCTTTCTAATTCTTCCTTTTCAGACGTATTAATTATATTCCCTAAATTTTTATCCATTTCTTTATCTAAAAACTCATCGCTCAAACACAGATTATTCAGATCTAATGAACATGGCAGTAATAATAAATAAATAAATAAATAAGAAAGGAAAAATAAAAATATAGCCGTTGTGAAAAATGTTTACCGGACATAATGTTGAACTGAGTCCTCCTAACGTCCTTATCAAGACCGGTGGGTCCAACTGCTCCGGACCAAGCGGCCAAGATATTTACACCGGGCCCAATAACATCGGGCTTCAAGATCTGTGGAGTCACCATATTGGGCCCTCTCGAGCTAAACGCCGCAACCACCGGAGATGGCTTCACGTTCAACACAGTACCACCGAAGCTGAGCACCGCCGTGGGGTTTCTCGTTGTCTTCACGTATTCCCTTATAATATCACCCATTTTCCTCCCGACGGCCACCGCCGGCAACAAGTGACTATCCGCCACCAGTTCCTCTCCACTTGCCTCCGTGTTAGCCAATATCATTCCGACGCCACCTGCTTCCTTCACAGCCCCACCTTTCTCTACTCTAGCATTAACCCCTCTATCACAGACCACGATTTTACCAGTTACAACGGCGGGATCGAGTGAACCCGGCATACATATATTGCTTGAACTACTGTTTCCTTTGCCATAAACCAATCCCACCATTTTTGTCCCCATACCTTTCCCACTATACAAAGAAACTCCAGTGAATTTTCTGTTATTTCCTAAAGTAGCATAAGCAGGGAAATCTCTATCTATAGTTCCTGCTCCCACTGTCATTATCCATGGAGCCGTATTTGCCAATGAGGCCTTAGTAGGACCACTATTACCAGCAGAGCAGGATACGAAAATTCCTTTCTCCATGGCAGTAAATGCTCCAATTGCTATTGTATCGCGGTAATAAGGACCAGAACCGCCGCCTAAGGAGAGGGAAAGAACATCAACACCGTCTGCAATTGCTTGATCCATTCCTTTAAGTATGTCGGAACCGAAACAACCGGAACTCCAGCAAACTTTGTAAGTGGCAACACGGGCGTGCACGGCCATGCCTCGAGCAGTTCCACTGGCGTAGCCTAAAAGGCTAGCATTAGCCACGTGAGATCCGGCAGCCGTAGATGAAGTATGAGTACCGTGACCGTCTTTGTCACGAGGAGAATCCAATTCTCTGGTCGGTTTATCCGCGGCCATATGGAAACCTCTGGAGAAATAGCGTGCTCCAATTAGTTTCTTATTACAGTGAATTTTAGGATTAAAATCCGCCGCAGATTCACATTGTCCTCGCCATCTAGACGGGATATCCGTCATACCGGTATCGTCAAAACTCTTGGACTCCGGCCATACTCCGGTATCCAGAACACCGACAATGACATCCTGTGAGG
Organism: Asclepias syriaca; assembly: GCA_027405835.1. Taxonomy (NCBI): domain Eukaryota; kingdom Viridiplantae; phylum Streptophyta; class Magnoliopsida; order Gentianales; family Apocynaceae; genus Asclepias; species Asclepias syriaca. Next base: position 1,865,537 of record CM049927.1, on the reverse strand, counting down.
CCTGATTTATTTCTTGCAGAGTGTGACCAGCCCAAAGGCTGAGAGCCGAATCAAGGCCTAGGAATTCAGGAGTACGAGTAGTATGAAGATCGTAAACTGAATCCTCGTACACATCGAGAACATCATCCGACTGACGGAGGGCCTCCACTTCCTCTGCCTCTAGAGAAGCGGCGTAACCATTATAAGCATTGGAATAAGCATAGACAAGAGAATCAGGGGAAGCGGTGGAAGTTACCGACTGGAGACTTGCAGTGTACCAGTCACGGTGAGTAGCATAAGAAACTGGCTTCTGTTGATGTTTCATTTGAACTATGTAAGTTTTCTTGGCAGAAACAGAGGATACCAGAAAACATGATTGAAGAAGAAGAGAAACGGCACAGACCCAGATCAGAGAAGCCATTGAAGTTGTGAAATTGGGTAATGGGTAATGATGTTTGGATGGTGAAGTCGAGATCTTCATTTATGGGGGGGGGGGGGGAGTAAGAAAGGCGCGAGTGGCGTGAGAGGAGGGAGCAGTCGCCGTGAACTGCGACTGTCAGAAGAGGGGATAGAAGGCATGGTGGACTGATGTCGGCTTTATAAAGAAGAAAAATGATATGGGAATGCGCACACACACACTCTCTCTCTCTCTTCTTTTCTCTCTCTCTTCGATATTTCTTAGATGCCATTACTGTACAGTTTTTTCTTTTTCTTTTTTGAATCGTGGCTTACAGTTTTCAGAGGAAGAGGGAGGGTACCAACTCACTGAGTTAAACTCACTCGGGGTAAAACTCGTTTCATTTTTCACTCCAAAAAAAAAATATATATATATATATATATAAAAGTAAGAAATGTTAATTGCAAAACATACAACATGTGAATTTTCTAATCCAAAGAAAGACTATGGATCTTTTTACTAGAAAAAAAAGACCAATTAAATTGAGATTTGAGATTAGATTAATTAATGTTTTGGATTATTATAAATTCGAGGTTGGTTGGAAATGCAAATTCACGTATTAATATTAGTTTGGTATATGGTTAGAAATTATGCACCGACAACAATTACTACGTACCATAATTTTATTTTTGTCAATTTCATTTTTACAACAAATCTTAGTAATTATTATTATGATAAATTATTCTATTAATACTTAATTTTTAAAAATTTCTGTTTTTACATCTCTGTTTATTTTTACTTTATATCAATATTCGAATTACAAAAAAAAAAATCACATTCTTTGTCAAACTTCATTTTCCATCCAATTCTTGCAGAGACATTTTCGTCATTTTCAATCATAGATATTGTTAAATTATTAAGATTTTATTTGTAAGTTCTTTGAAAATTGGACGGAAAATGAAGTCTGATAAAATTTTAATCGGAAAGACAAAAAATGTAATTTTTTATAATTCGAGTATGGTTCAAAATAAAAATAAATACAAAGTGCAAAAGTTAAATTATTAGAATAATTTAGTTTTTTATTATTATAAAACAAATAATAATAGTTTTAAAAAAAATGAATGAGTGTGTGTGGGGTTGACTCGGACGAAACGTTGAGTTGAAACAGTGTAGGGTATGGGCGATTCGAAGAGGGTATTTTAGGAAAAAAAGTAAAAAGAGAGTAGCACGATGATAACCGAAGGAGGAAAGATGGGGGAGAGATGGGTGCAAACTAATTAAGTAGAAAGCGGTAATATGATTTTGTCTTTTACGTGGAAAAATAAGTAATTTTAGGTCAAAAGACATTTATGAATTTTTTCGTAACGGCTACATTTTTAGCTGTACTTATTTACTATATTTATACTATTCCTTTCCCAACTCTTTTTTTCTTTAAAATTTTTTTGGGACTATGAGAGGAAAATATATATATATATATATACATTTAATACAAAATATTGGATTTCGTGCAAAATTTTGGTATAAATAATTAAAGAGTATAATTTTTTTTTTAGTTTAGGATTTTAGCATTAAAGAGTGCAAGTTTTGAGAATACTAATAATATGTAATATTTCCGTACCTTATCATTTTGAAAACATTACGGATATTTATATATTTATTGTAATATTATTTTTATTAAATTAAATTAATATTTTTTTTGTAATAAAAATAAGAGTATGGTGAAAACGCGGAAGCCGGTTGAGGTGGACACGTAGGCAAAAAGATTGGACCCGTCTTCTCTATCCGCAGATAATGCCACTAATTCTGCTAAATTAACAAACTTTTTTAAATATATATATATATTATTTATATTCATTTAATTTTTTTATTTAAAATATTATATTTTACATTTATAATATTAAAATGTCACGAGTTAAATTGTTACTAATTAAACTACACAATTAATATATAAAAAAAATTAATTATATTATAAACTATTAAAATTTAGCGAGCAATATTATTATTATTTGTGAAGAACCTATAATATTTAAAAATTTATTATTTAAAAAAATAAAATTTTGGACAATTAATTAAAAAACAAAAGGAAGTTAGGTATTATGTTGTAATTAGAAATTTATTGGTAATTAAACAACCTCAACTGAATTGACATTGTCCAACTTAAGAAATGTTATGTTTTTAAAATCATATGGGATGTTATGTCAAATTCATTAATCAATTCAAACTTTATATATATATTTGGTATATTGAAGTGTACAAATTCCTAATAATTTGAAAAAAATAAAAATTTATAAAGAGAAGTAGCTTTATTTTAGCATGAGAAAAGCAGGCCGGAATGTAATTTTTGTTATATCATAATTAGCTTTGACCGGAGAAATGAAAAAAAAGAAAAATGCAATTTCTTCATCTTCTTTTAAGGTACAACTTTTATTTTTTGAACATCTCCTGCACTTTTTCCACCATCTATTTTTTTTTTCTCTTTTAACTTTTCTTTTGGCCAATCTAGTATTAATTCTTGTCATATCAATTAGGTTAAAAAAGTGGGATTTTTTTTTTAAAGTAATCATAAATAATATGAATTGGAAATAGATATACATATATATATATATATATATATATATATATATGTATGTATAATAATTTATAAACACAATGATGATTGAAGAGAGCATTTTTTGTTGTTCAGCACTAAACATGCAAAAGAAAAAGTTCACTGCCATCTACCTATCATCATCTTTTGAACGCTTTCCCAACCTGCATGTACTTTTTTTTTTTTTTTTTCTTCTTCTCCACCACTTTTACCTCCGTACTAATAATTCATATATATATATTATATATATATATATATATATATTATATTATTACACACACAAAAGGGGTTTAGTGTCCACCAAAAGAATATATATATATGTATGTATAAAAGGGTTTTAGGATTCAAGTATGGTTTATTCTACTTAATAAAGGTGGAATCCTAAGGCTAAGTGGTTGGTCCAAGAACTATAATATCAAGAAACATCATCCCCATCAATCATTATGCACACACATTAATATTAAATATTCAATTTGTTTTCTTTAAACCTAAAAGTTACTCCCATTTTAACTAATTTTAATTCAATCAAATTCATAACAATATATTCACAGTGTATTTTGATCCAGTATATATTCAAGAATTATATATATATATATATATATATATATTCTCATCACTTGAAGATGGTGCATTTTGTGATTTGACTATTTAACCCTTCTCATATAAATTTGTTCCAAATGAAGTTAGATAAGGTATGTGTCTGAATCCAATGGCTCATTCCACCTAACAAAGCACATAACAAAGGGATAAGATCATGCATATTTTTTTTCTTCTAGATTGATTAGACTTTATATACACACGCATATACATACATACATAATATATATATATATATATATATATATATATATATATATATATATACAAAAAACCATGGATTGATATCTTGTTCTTAAGTGGGAAATTAGAGCGGGGTAGGGTTTAAGCTTAGAATATGAGTGAGTGTGTGTTTGTGGGAATTGTGATCCTTCTTTTAGAATAATAATTTTCAATGAAGTTAGAGTGGTTTCAATCCTAACATTTTTCAGAAACAATTATGATTTTGACTCAAACTTTCCTTACAAAATTTAATTACGACAATAAATAATATTTTATAGGTAAAACAATTAATATATATATATATATATTATATTCCCTCATTAAACTTTACCGACCTCTTAGGTGTATGACCAACCTAGATGTAAGTGTGATGTAATAAAAGAAAAAAAAATTAGAGCAAGAAAACTTTAATAGTTTTGTTTTGAGTATTGATCTTATTATAAATTGTATATATATATATATATATCTGTACTTTGTTATAATTTTATATTATTAATTATTTTTATTTGAAGAGTAGTAATAAAAAAAAATATTAATTATATTATATATTGTCATGAAGAAAAAAAGAAAAAGAAAGAATGCATGGATACTTGGAATTGTGTTTCTACTAACTGAACACTGTCATTTCCTTTCTTTTCATGACAAGCGTGCCTCTGTCAATTTGAAATATTTTATATATATATATATTAACTAGTAAAAGCACTAATAAACAAAGTCGCTTTGGCCGAGTGGTTAAGGCGTGTGCCTGCTAAGTACATGGGGTTTCCCCGCGAGAGTTCGAATCTCTCAGGCGACGTTTATTTGTTATTTTTTTCTTTTTTTTTTGTTAATTTATTATAATAATTTTACTATTTGATCCCTTAAATTTTATAATTTCTATGATTTCATTCTTTTTTAAAAATTTTATATAATTTATCTCTTATTTTTATAATTTTACAACTTTCATCCCTTAAATTTTATAATTTTTGTAATTTCATTATTTTTAAAAAAATTTATATAATTTTATCCTTATTTTTTTAAATTTTAACAACTTTCTTTTAGTTAATTTTTTAACCTCCTTTTCTTTTTATTAAAAAAAATTATTATAAGAAAGGTAAAATTTTAAAAATCAAATAATTTAAAATTTTATCTTTTTAAAAATTTTAAAAATTTTTCTTCTTTCTTATCTTCATCAGAACCACCTTCCCTCACTCAATTTTCAACCACCCGATTTTCTCTGCCTTCTACTTAGATCTCCGATCAACTTATATTTGAGACTTTCCATTCTTTTTCTTTTATTTTTATTCTCTATAAAGATTTTTTTTTTTAAATCGTGTGAAATATTTATGTAAACCATTCTCTATTATATATTTATATATATATAAATCTTCTTTTTAATTGATTATTATTCTTGTAAAAGGAAAATAAAAAATTTAAGGTAAAGAAATCAATTTACCAGTTTATTATATGTATATATTCCGGTTTTAAATTTCAGCATCAGAAAAAGGGAGAAATGGCTTTTATCATCATTTATTTTCCTTTTCGGCTTTTTCCAGTGGACTATTATTAGATGAAGAAGTCCACACTCTAAAATACAGTGTGTTTCTTGTTTTCCTCAGATTTTTAGACTGCTTTTTCTCCTTTTTATAATTTGTAAAAGATTTTTGCTTTGCCATAAAATCCCACCTTTTTCTTCTTCTCGCTAAAAAATATGATAAAGTGCAAAAGTAATAATGTGGGGAATACACACATTTTATGGAATATAGGAAAAAAAATGACTCAATTTTCCTCCCAAAATTCTCCTCCAACCGCTAAAAGTTAGAAAACAAAAAGGAAAAAAAAGAAGGAAACCCCAGATTTTTACAGTGAATTGTTGAAAAATAAGAAAGGAGGAGATATAGGTTATTTCATTTTTTTTTAAATAAGTATTTTCCGTATAATTAGTATCGGAACATAAAAGAAGGCGTCAGTATGCTGTATTAAAATCAAATCTTTTCAAAGCGTATAAAAAGTTAAGGAGAAGCGTGGAGGCTATAACTAGAATCGATAAAAATCATAAGATAAATTTAATAATAATAATTCACAGCGAAATACAAATATAAGAAAATTCCCGCGTTAAGCCAAATATGCGTTTTGGGGGCATTCTTTTGATAAATATTTCCTGTCAATCATCTTTCCAAACTACATGACTACTTAAAGAAACAAAAGTCTTTTATTCCTTCAGAAGAAACCTAGTGACCATACTTCTGGAACTCCCACTCACTGTTATCTGTGGTGCACAAAAGAACACATAAGATAAGTAAAGAACAGAACATAACAGAGAACAAAAAACACAATTAGACAGAGAACTTACCCAGTGGGCACACTTGCCGAGTCTTCAACCACCTGCTAATGCAGTGGAAATGAAATGCATGGTTGCATACACCTGCAAGGAAATTTTAAATACTCCCCCATTAAATATGGAATATGATGAACAATATTTAAAGAAGATACTTAACCATTGTTGTGAAACTTCAAATGGTTACAGATACATCAGTTAATGTAGAAATAGATCATGGGTGTTCGTTGGTTAAAGGCCCCCATTCAATAAAACCGTTACCACAACCACAAGTAGAGATTATTTGAATTGCATACCATACCATATTTATGCTTAGGCATTAAAGTTGGACTCAAAGTCGTCAACACCAAGTATCACAAGTTTTAAACCCCTGACCACAATTAGGTAGGAATCCCCACTTCCACCCAAAAGAATCTCTTTCATTTTTTCCCCTTTCTTTTTCCTTTATATGAAACAGCAATTCAATATACTCTCAAGTGGTGATAATTTCAAATTTTCTATGTAAAATAAAAAACAAAAGCTTTATAAATATGCAAAACTGCAGAAGAAACAAAAAGAAGACATTTAACCATTTACATGAAACATTAATACTAAGCCAAAAAACCAACTTTAAGTATGATGATGTATATTCAATAGGGAAACAAGAAGCAGACAAGAAAGAAAAAGAGAGGGCACGTAACTTCCATTATAACTTAGGTGGATAAATGAGCAACTTCAATTACCTCTACCTAATCCTAACAGGTAAAGCCTAAGTGAATATAATTTATTTGGTGCTTGGGCATTCTTTGAAGCTATAACACCCAAGCCTCGATTCATATTACATTGTCTCTTGTATGCCTTTTCTGTTTTAACCTACTATCCTAATCTCAATACATGGTGAAACCTAACTTCCCCAATTTATTCTTCTCTTTCTGTTCAGACTATCTCATTCATCGTCCTAAAACACCCCTTCACTACAAGCTCTATTTTACTTTTAAATCTACACCTCTTTTCAGACTCCCATACTTTTGCATCTCTTCTTAATTCATATATTTCAGAAGATCGCACAGGGATCACATTGTAACTTAAATGTGGACCTGGAATTTTCTTCCCCACAAAATTAATCAAGAACAATTAATTTACAGATGAAAATATAGCAAAAATACAAGAACTTGATGTAAAAATATTGCCGTTCTTCCTCAAAAAAACAAATTCTTTCCAAAACAAAAAGACAACAGGGGAAAAACCTAGATTATGGTAACAGATTGCATCAGGTTTTAGTATACACACGGAATAAGAAATTATTGCAACAAAATTTTTAGGGAACCATAGCATAGGGTTACATAGAAAACTACATACCCCAAGCAACTGTGCACTCCTCGCTTGTAGCACTGGCTTGATTAGCTTGACACTCAATGCCTAGATAAAACCATCATAAAATTGCTTTACATAAAGAAAAATTTCAAAAAAACTCATAAATTTAACAAAAAAAAAACTCATTAGATCGAACATTCAAAACTCACAGAGATCCATTATATGATTCCGACAGATGGCACAGTTATCCACCACAATATCTGAAAAAAAGAAAAGAAAAGACGAACTTACGAAAATTATCCAAAATAATCTTCGCTACAGTTATAAACGAATACATCACAAGGAATTTACGAGACTATAAAAAACGAAAAGCAGAGTAGAGGTTTATATCATAAAGTTAGGGTTAGGTTTAGGGTTTTACCCCACGCCCAAAGGGCAACGGCGTTCCACTTTTTGATCTCGAATCGCTTGGGCTTCTTAACGGAGGATGAAGTCGATGCCGTGGAAGATGATGGCCCGGCACCGCTGGAGCCCTCTCCGGCAGGAACCATGGTAACGTCGGTGTCTATAGATGCCATTAAAAAAAAAATTCTAAGAAAAATAAAAAAGTACTGTTCAGAGAGTTTGTTTGTTTCCTTTTTTCTTTTCGGTTAATTAATGAGTTCTCGTCGGAGTAGAACTGTTTATATAAACTGGTTTCGTAATTATTGCGACCCTTTATATTGGGCTTTTGGCGGAAGAAAATCCAATTACGTCTTTGAATTAAAATCCTATCTAATAATATATTATAAAAATTTTAATTTTTAATTTTTAATTTTTATTAAATCTAAAATTATACGCCGTAACAACTTTTTCAAAACAAAATCTTAAAATATTTCAAAAGATATATTTTTAATTTTTTAATTTTTATTAAATCTAAAATTATACGCCGTAACAACTTTATCAAAACAAAATCTTAAAATATTTTAAAAGATATATTTTTTAAATTATTATTAAATAACTTATTTCTCTAAACATAATTTTTATTATTATTATAATTATTTTAATTCAATTCAATGCTTATTATTGCCACCCAATATTAAAGTACTAGGGGGTTTTAATTTTATAATCTTAATTTCTTTTAAAACAACATATTTGCGTTTTGATGAGTTAATATTTAAGTATATTTTAAAATTAATTAAATTGATAATTATATATATATATAATATATATATATATATATATATATATATATATATATAACCAAATGATTAGAAATAGAATAAATAAATATATATATATACAACCAAATGATTAGAAATAGAATAAAAAAATCTCACTTTTCTCGTGAACAAAATATTCAAATTTTGTAGGTTTGATTTTGACCTTTTTCAAAAAAGACAGAAATTTAAAGAGTGTGTTTGGTAACCATTTTTTAACAACCGGGTTGGTGTGCGCATTAGTGAAAGTAATTCCAATAGTAAAAGGGATTTAAAATTGTCTTATCAAAAGTTTAAAAATCTCATTACAAAATGCTTACACTTTGACCAAAATGTAAAAATGTGTTTGTGTATACATATAAATATATATATATATATATGTGTGTGTGTGTGTGTGGTGGATCCCTATTTACACCTAGCCATGGATGTACACTTGGCTAATTATAAAAAAAAAAAAGAAAAAAATCATAATAAAAATTAAAATTACGATCTTTTTAATCTATGATGACCTGGAGATTTCATCTCATTTCTCAGCGCTTGTTGCAAATGCGTTTCTGAGAAAACCGTTTGAGATTTCGGTGTTCGAATCCTCGGATGTTTGCTCTGTTTTTGGTTTTTCTGGTCCTGATAATTGTGTAACCTGTGTTTATGATGATAAGGCCCATTTTTATTATTATTATTATTATTATTATCATCTTTTTCTTCGTAATCAATTCCTTCCGGATCAGAAGATTCAGCAGCCGGCTTCGGCGTCGGCGTAGGTGGTGGTGAAACGGCGGCGGCGGTGTACACGAACGTTCCGATTGGAATATCGTTGAAATCTTTAAGTGGTTCGAGTGTTTTAACGATGTTACTCATATTTGGTCTGTTTTTTGGTCGGTGACTTAGACAATGGTACGCTAATGAAGCTGCTTTTTGTGCACCTGTTTCTGAATACTGACCTTCTAGCCTTGGATCCATTATTCTGCTGAGTTTTCGTGGCTCTTTTAACATTGGTCTTGCCCAATCCGCTAAATTCTGTTCCCGGTGTGGACGTGTTTTGTCTACTGATCTTCTTCCCGTTAGAAGTTCAAGAAGTACCACACCGAAACTGTACACATCACTCGCTGCTGTCAAGTGACCTGTATAAAAAACAACGAAGTTTCACTCCCATTAATTTCTTTCCCTAAATTAATATCAAACTCCAAATTTTGATTAATGTTCATACTAATATATATATATATATATATATATATATATAAATTTTACCTGTCATGACATATTCGGGAGCAGCGTAGCCATGTGTACCCATGACTCTGGTGGAGACATGAGTGTCATCTCCTTCTGGACCATCTTTTGCGAGTCCAAAATCAGAGAGTTTGGCAGTGTAATCCTGTTATCACATACAAATAATATATGGTTAATTAATTAAACAAAATTTAATTTAAATAGTAATATATATATATAGAGAGAGGGAGAAAATCTTACTGAATCTAACAAGATGTTTGATGCTTTGAAATCACGGTAAATGACTGGCTTTTCAGCTTCGTGGAGGAATTCAAGACCTTTTGCAGCACCGAATGCAATTTTCATCCTCGTTGACCATGGAAGGGACACTGAATATCCTGTAGAATCAAAGTATATATAATCATTAATTATCATATATTTGAATCATATTTAGAATAAAAATTTCGAGATAGACATTATATATATATATATAGATATAAAATCACCAACATGTCAACGCGGAAAAGCCTTAGAATTGGTAAGAAAAGCTGCAGTCAACCCAAGTTATATTCTTCTTTGTTTTCATCTTAAATTAAGCAAATTGGATGCAGCTGGATACACTATTATCATATAAATCCCACCTTCCAAATCTAAAAATATCCCCTCCACCCCCTCAAAATCAAGAACAGGGAATTTCTTATCATTGACTTTATTATATTCTTATTCTTATTCTTAAAAAAAATAAAATTGTTTCTTTATATCTTTAATGGATATTCTTGTTCTCTAAATCTTATTATATATATATATATATATATATATACAAAAGAAAAGTAAGGAAAGGAGAAAAAAAAGAACATACTTCTGAAGAGTTGATTCTCCAAGCTGCCACGTGGCATGTATTCATAGACCAGAAGTCTATGTTCATCTTCGCAGCAATAACCAATTAACTTCACGAGATTTGGATGCCTCAATTGTCCCAGAAATATCACTTCCGTCTGTACCCAAATGGAACATTTCTAATTAATTAATTAATTAATTAATTAACTAATTTAAAATAAAAAATAAATAAATAAAGTACGTACCAGCCATTCCCTGTGACCCTGAGAGCCATCGAGATCTAGAAGCTTAACAGCAACGGGCTGAGCTTTTAAACCGGGCCGGAGTTTATCATCAATAAAACCCTTATGAACCGGGCCGAACCCCCCTTCTCCGAGGAAATTACTGGTGGAGAAGTTCTGAGTTATAACTTTAAGTTCCTGAAGAGTAAATATGTGAAGATTCGATCCGGCTAATGAATTCGAAATATCTTCCGATAACGATAGTGTTGTCGAAGAACTCAAATCCGTCACAGAAATTCTGTTATGAAACGATATCTGTTTAGCCGGCGACGCCGGAGGAATTTTCTTCCGATTCGAATTCCGACCATTATTATTATTATTATCCTCATCATCTACCTTCAAACACGCTAAAACAAATGATTGCCACGAGCCACTGTTCTTCTTCTTCTTCATTGCCGTCATTTTAATCGAAAAAATGTGGAAATTAATTGCAACGAATTTGGATTTAAATTGAAAAAATTGAAAGGAGAGAGAAAAGGAATAATTTGAAATTGGGTAACTGCTGTTTTTTCTTTTTCTCTATAGGACGTAGAGAGATAGATTATAAGAGTCTTTTCTCGTGACTTATATATATATATATTTGTGTGTATGTAATGTGGTATATGACCAACTTGTTTGTTTAATATTCATACACGGAGGTGTGAGAAGAAGAAAATTTAAATTAATCAATTAAATTCGTAAAAGTAGTAGTAAAAAGAAACGAGTATATACATATAAAGTCTAAGGTATTTGGTTGAATATTGTGAAAAGACAAAACTATCCCTCCTAAAACTTGACTTTTTTTCTTTTGTGTCTTTCAAGGGTTGTGGGAATTGAAGAGTTCCACACCTTCTAAAACTTCCTAAGCAACTTTCCTTGATGTTCCTAAATAGAGTCTTTTCTTGATTAATTGAGATTTGTTAAAAAGAGGAGGGTCATTTTGTAAAAAAAGAAAATAAAAAATATATATATATATATATATATATATATTATTATTATATATTAATATATTTTTTTTAAATATGGTTATGGAATACAATTAGGAGATTGAGGTATCTTTATTAGGCCATTTCTCCGGGCGTGTTTTGTTTCATTATTACGCGGCATCTTTGAATATTCATAGAACAAATAACGAGTCCCATATACCACATATGTTCTTCAGAATCACTCTATACATATATATACACAATATATATATATATGTGCGTGACCACGAAGCCTTTTTTTTCTTTTTTTCCTTTTAAACCCATCACCATGCATGACAAGGTAACTCGAGTTATGGCATCTACCGGTCCTTAGTTTAACACAAAATCGAGAATTTGATATATACTGTGAGATTTTTTTTCTTCTGAATAATAATTGAATTTTGTAAATGCTACAAAAATTGAATTTGAATTAGTCAATATTGTGATGATTCTGAATACAGATGGTCTAACCAGTGATGATACTGGTTAATTTCTTATTTCTTTGAGTATTATGTTACATACCTTAATTTGGTTGTCACAAAATTCTGTATATTTGAAGCTTGTTTAAATTAATTTGAATTGTGTTTGTAGAGTCTAAATGTATTTATAAAATAAATTTTAATTTATTTTAAAAAGTTTTTATTAAAGGAAAATTTAGTTTATGGAAAAATTATGCATGCTTTTGCATAACATCATAATTAAGTGTTCGTATGGCACTATCAAAGATGGAATTACAAAGAATAATTATATATATATATATATATATATTACAATAAGAAATATAAAATAATTCACAAATATATTTAAAAGATATGAAATTAAAGATAAGTACAGATAAATTTAGTTCAGATTATTTATTGTGAGTATTACGTAAAAAGTACGATAAAATTTTTCATTAAATTAATTAAATCAATAACTTGGAATATAAAAAAAGTAAATTCATACATAAGAAAAACTACTATAATTAGCAAGACTATTTGATTAATTACTATGTAATAGCACTAGAAAGGGAAAGAATTAAGAAAAAAGAAAAGAAAGTACTGTCATATTATTCAACATAAATTCTTCCTTTTTTATTTTTTTTGGTTGTTGTCTTCTTCTACAAGAAACATATATAATAACTGTTTCAATTTCGAAGAAATATATGTATATATATATATATATAATGGTATGTTTTTACTAAGAAAATGACAAGGTTTTCAACCAATGATTTGGTCATAAGGTGACACAAAAATGACGAATCACTTAAAAAGAGGACTTTTACGATAGAAGCGGTAGGTTAGCCAGCACGCACAATTTTTTCAATCTTCTAGAAACTCCTCGTTCATACAAATCCACTACAATTGAATAATTAACTTTAACACGTTTAAAATTTAACCTAATTAGTTATACTTCATAAAATAATATTAATTAATTCAAAGTAAAATTGTTGTAACTCAATTAATTTATATATTAAAATCGTGTTCCTAAAAAAAGTTATGAAAAAATTGTTACCACCAATACTACATATATATATATATATATATATAAAAATACATTTCAATTTCAAATTAAACTTTTAGTTTCTTATATAAAAAAAGCATATGATATTTTTAGTATTAAAAATTAGTTCAACTAAGAATAGTTATAAACATTATATAAAATAGTTCGACCCATTTTACGTAAATATAATTCGAATAGATTAATCTAGAAAAGAGAGAGAGAGAGAGAGAGAGAGAGAGAGGGAGAATAATGTGTATAATTAGGTGACATATTGTTCCCGCTAATGAAAAATTGGAGAGTTTGGATAACCCTAGATATTTTAATATTTCTTTTCTTTAATTTATTATATTATTACATATGAAATCTTTTATTTGTTTCTCAAGAAAGACCAATTTGGAATTTTCTTATAATTAATTATTTATTTATTTTTTGTGTTTAGAAATATATGGCAATTAGCAAAAGTATAGTAGTAGGTAAGATGAGATGAGACCGAGCCTTTGTTTTTCTACATTCGCTTTGCCAAAAGTCAATCGTTGTTTTTATTTTTATTATTTTCCAACTTTTTTTTTTTCAGATGTAGAACATAGCAATACTATGTGCCCCTCTGTTTCTTCTTGTTCAATTGACTACATACAACCTAAGTATATATATATATATATATATATATATATATATATACTACTCTTATAAATTTATTGTTAGTTTGGAATTTTAATATCCATATTTGTGATTGTTCGTAATATATTAATATGTATATAGGTTATAAGTATATTTAAATATCGTTTAAGTATATGTATGTATATTTATATTTATATATATAATTTATATATATATATATATATATATATTATGTTAAACTTCACCTTTCTACTCTAATTTTGGATGCACTCGAAAAAGTGCACACACACACGCACACACACATATACGTGTATATATATATGTATGTATATGTATTATGTATGTATTATAAAAAACAACAGATTTTCTATATATTCACTGTATTTTAAGGGCAAATTTGTTGAACAATTTTTAAGTTGTATATTTTAAAATTGTTGTCCAAAACTTACCTCATTTATTTATTTAAGAGCCGGTCATTTACAACTTCAACCACTATTAAATTAGACTATACATACATACATATATATATATATATATATATATATATATATATTACATTCAAGAATTACTGTCATAAATCTATATTTAATTTAGAGGTGAAATTTGTAGAGCTTTGCGTGTAGAGTAAGATTCTACAAATACACTTGACAATATGTATTGAAAATTGTTGTTGTTTATTATTATAAACTAAATAAGTAGGCAGCAGCCAGTGATATTCGAATTATTACATAGGGTCAAATTTAACATTAAGATGAACAAAATCATAAAAAAAAAAAATCAAACATTAACAACTACCTTAATCTTAAAAACTTTCTTCTTTTTTTTTAGTGGGGTTTTACCAAACCCCTTTATGAACAAATCAAAATTTTTGAATACTTTCTTTTGGTATTATTTATATTTCTCAATTATTATTATTTTTTTAATTTTACAACCGACGTACCCATTAGATTTAAAAGGGAATGAATAATTTAAAGAAATAAAAATAAAAATAAAAATAAATAATAAATAGTTAAAGACTGACTGAATCAAAAGAATTTCTTTCTTTTCTTTTCTTTTTTTCAAACATTGTAAATTTCACATTTTCCCACCATTTCAAACCATTGAAATCAAAAGTTCTAACCATTTCAATGGAGGAGAAAATATATACATATACATACATACATATATATATTAATAGGGAAAGGGAAAGGACTTTTACTGCATGTGGGGAAATTTTAAATATCAGTTCAGTTCAACTACCAAAGACCTTAAATTTTACAAAGAACAAATTAATCAATTTCAATTTACAAATTTTTTTTAATATATATATATATATATATATAATCTAAGTATATATATACGCACGGAAATTAAGATTAGAGTTTCTCGCAAAATGGTGGGTGCCGTGGGTATCAAGTACACTGTTAACTCCATCCCTGGTCAATATGGTAGATATTATATATTAAAGGGTATATTAGTAAATATATTATTGTTATACTCTATGTATAATTAATCTTTTCTTAAAGGACATTTTTGATAAATATAAGAAACTATTGTCAAGAATCTCCCACATTGAAAATTTTAGACACTTCTCATTTTTTTAGACTTATAAAATGCATTCAAATAACGTTATTAACTGTATGTTGACTTTCATTTCATTTCATTTTCTCAGTAAATATTCCACATGTATATACGTGATTGGTTGGAAAGTTCAGAAACTGGGATTGATCTTGAACGTCCATTAAAAAAAAAAAAGAAAAAGGAATAGCCATGACTGAACTTACGATTTCATCTCCCGAAAAACAAATGCAGAAAGGGAAGACTTACAAACTCATGACTTGTTAGCCAATTAATGTGGCTGGAGAGGTTCGATATCTTTTCTTTGACATTTTCCATGTTGCAAAAAAAAATGTCAAGATTGCTCCTTTATTCTATTATTTATACATACATGCATACATATATATATATTGGAGAATTCGAATTTTGTCCATATTGGAGAATTCGAATTTTGTCCATAAAAATAGTGTAATTCTTGTTTTAGTCAAGTACTTACTTTTAAAAAAATGTATCATAAAAAAAAATTTAATTTTACTTATCACAAAGACTTTAACTTCATTTTGAGTTAATTTAAGATCAAATTATTTCCCTTTCTTTGTACCAGCCATTTAGCATGCATATATATATATATATATATATATAATTAAGAAAAATCTAGATTGACATATACTCGCATCTTAAGAAAAATTTGTTATTGTATTTTTTTTAAAATATGTGTGAAATTTTGAATCGATTCTAAATAGTCAAAATACCACGATGAAATATAATTATTATTTTTAAAAATAAATTAATTTTTTTTTATTTTATTATGTGTGAAATTCATAATCTTTCAATATTATAAATAAGATCATAAATAAAATTATTTACCCTTCCTCGAAGAAATAAAAGTTAAAAGTTAAGAATAATTGGTGAGTTTGATCTCAAACAAATTTATGTTTGGCAAGCTTAGTCATAAAATATTTTTTTTAAGTTTTAATGTCCATACTTTTTTTTAAATGAACAATAAAGTCCTCTAAACGGATTTCATAAAAAACATTAAAAATTTAACAGTTTTTAAATTTAATTAATTAAAAATAAGGATAAAAAAGTAATTACAAAAAGACAAAACTAACAATAATATTTAAATAAAAAAATAAAAATATCTTCACATTTAAAATTTAAAATTTAAAAAATAAAAAATCTATCAAATTTTTTTTGTCAATCTTCATCTTTTTCGAATACAAATCAAATTTGTATCACTTTCTTACATTTTTTAAGAAAAAAAAAGAAAAGAAAATAAGAAGAGCTTGAACATTTTTTTATTAATAATAATATTTTTCTCATAACAAAAATATTTTAATAGAAAACTTTTTTTTTTACAAATATTTCCTTTTTTTCTCTTTCTTCAGAGATGTCAAAAAATGATAAAAATCTTATTTGTAACCGGAGGAAAAACGAATTTTGATATTCTCATTATTTTGATAGATTTTTTATTTTTAAATTTTAAAAATATTTTTATCCATATATTTAATTTTTTTTACATGTAATGACTTTTTTATTTATTTTTAATTAACTAAATATAAAATCATTAAATTTTTAAGGTTTTTGAAAGAATCTGTCAAAAAAGACGTTATTGTTCACTTAAAAAAATGTTTGAGACCTTAAAAGTTAAAAAAATATATTTTAAGACTAAATTTATCAAACATAAATTTATTTGAAATCAAACTTACCAATTATTCTAAAAGTTAATTTAACAAAACAAAAAATTTAATATAACGATCGAATTATTGTTAATGGACTAAGTCAATGCGGATGTAATGTAAATCTATTGTCTGATATTTGAATATAATTATTGTTGTGTAAGTCAAAATTTTCTCTCCAAGAATTCGGATCGCAGCGTTGAATGAAATTATAGTAGCAATATATATATATATATATATATATATATATATATATATATTCTTTTGCCAGATTGCAGTTTCTGAAGATAGTTTGGATTTGAAAATATGGTGTAAAAAAGATCCTAAAAAGATGGGCAATCCTAAGAAATCCCCCTTCCTCACATGTGAATAAATTCACTTCTATAAATAGCCATTTTTTTTGTTCGTTCAACACAAATCTTGAGTCAACTCCCTTATTTTATTAAATGACTTTTGACCAATTAGTTAGAATTTAATTTCGTAGACACTGCCATTTTTCACTATTATTAATTTCAAAAATCTATGATTTATATATATTGATATTAAAGTTGGTTTTTAAAATTATCAAGAACTTCGAAAATTGTGGATGTAAAGTGTAACTTTTAATTAAATTTTATATAATGTTTATAATAATTTTCAAATTTTAGTAAATGTTACTTTGATCGTCATTTCAAGAATTACAATGAAATTTTCTTAATGTAAACCGAATTTAGATTAGTTGAAATTGTGATAACTCTATATACTAAATGATGTAACTAAAAACAAGTGTATATAACATTTACAATTGGTTTGATCATTGTATTAAATCAAAGACTTTTATTGTTCTACATGTAACTAAGATGGAGGAGTTCAAATTTTCAGAGTCAAGGATGTTTGGGCCTCCATTGTGTAACCAAAGATATTTCTGATCTCAACCTACAAAAACTTTATTTATAGGTCACCATGTTGTAGCCCAATTTTATTCTTTTCCATTATCTATTCCTCTTTCCTCTAGACCCGCACTCCATGCTCTTAGGTCCAAAATGATTGAATGTCCTTGCAGAATTTGATACAAAATTACGAGTTTGATATAAATTATGTGTGTACAATTTGAATCGAATTAGTTTATTACGTGATAAAAATCTAAATCTAAATAATATAATTATATACTATAAAAAATACTTTTAATTCAGTCTACGTTTATATTAATCTTTGCAAGAGGAAGTTTTGATTATAACTACATACGCCTGATTTAGTAATTGAACATAAATATCACTTAAAGGAGAACAATTTCTTACTAATTCATCGGGTTATCAATTATTTTTATTATGCACCAGTGTGTGTATGTATATATATATATATATATATATATATGAATAATTAATGAGTTTGGTCCCAAACAAATTTATGTTTGGCAAGTTTAATTCTAAAATATATTTTTTTAACTTTTAAAGTCTCAAACATTTTTTAAAATGAATAATAAGGTAGTTTTCGAAGGATTCTGTCAAAAATTTTAAAAATTTAACGGTTTTTATATTTATTTAATTAAAAATAAGGGTAAAAAAATTATTACATATAAAAAAAAGAAAAAATAAAAAAATATTTAAATAAAAGGATAAAAATATTTTTATACTTAAAATTTTAAATTTTAAAAATAAAAAATCTAGAATATCAAAATTCTTTGGTCAATCTTCTTTTTTCCCGGCTACAAACAAAATTTTTATTATTTTCTGACATATCTGAAGAAAGAAAATAAAAGAAAAGAAAAAGAGAATGTTTGTAAAAAAAAAAAATTTCTACTAAAATATTTTTGTTGGGAGAAAAACTTTCATTATTAATAAAAAAATGTTCATACTCTTGTTTTTTTTAAAAAAAATTATTAGAAAATCATAAAAATCGAATTTGTATTCTTCGAAGAAGATAAAGATTGACGAAGAATTTGATACATTTTTTATTTTTAAAATTTTAAATGTAAAGATATTTTTATACTTTAGTTTAAATATTATTTTTAGTTTTGTACTTTTTAATGATTTTTTTATCTTTATTTTTAATTAATTATATTTAAAAACTATTAAATTTTTAAAATTTTTGACAGAATTTATTCAAAAGGACTTTATTATTCACTTAAAAAATAGTTTGGAACTTGAAAAGTTAAAAAAATATATTTTAGGACTAAATTTACCAAACATAAATTTATTTGAGATCAAATTTATCAATTATTTATATATATTCATACATTAAAAAAAAGGACTAAGACAATAATAATGGCAAGAGGGACAGGTGTATTTGGTACAAAAATAATTAAATAATAGCGACAAAGAATGCACTTATTATTTTCCAAGGTTTTTGTTGTTTCCTATGGTAAGAATATGAATATTATTTAATATAGACAAAAATGTCATTTGCATTCATTAAGGTTAAACAACCTGTGAGAAATGTGCTACATTTATTCACCACACAAAATTAAAAAAAATAAAAAAACAAAAATGACAAAGTGATAAAATTCTTTATATATAATACCACGTGTATCTTGTCATCCTCCTCATTTTATTACTTTTAATAAATATTTATATTTATATAACATGTTCATTAAAATACGCTATTAATATATCCTATCAAATTTTTTATTTAATTTGTAATAACATTAACCAATAAAATTTAAAAAATTGGTTTAATTAAGAATAATCATAAGAAGTCACAAAAAATCAAATTACAAATACAACGTGCAAAATTAGATTGTTTTTTATTTTATTTTATTTTATTTTTGGAGAAACCATAAATAGATAAAACGCGTGCATGTAGAGGCTTCAAATCGGAACCGTCCATTCGATCATCAAGTGGATCCAAATGATATAACTAACGGCCTTGATCTATCGTTTCTCTCATTCGGAACCCGACAGAAATATAACACTATAAATAGAAGTTAAATCTTCTCCACTTCACCACGTCCCACAAAAATAGTTGCTCTGAGCAAACAAAGAAAAAAAATAATGGCTCGAATTTCCTTGCTTTTTTCAGTTGTCGTAGTTTCTCTGATCGCCGTCTCAGTTACATCCGGCCACCGTTCATCATTCTCCGAGGAGAATCCGATCAAACAAGTCGTAGTGGACCGCCTGCGTGAACTAGAAGCTTCTTTCATTGAAGTCGTCGGAGACAACCGCCACGTCCTCTCTTTTGCTCGATTTGCTCTTAAGTAATTATTATTCCTACCAAAAACTTTTACATAAATATTTTCCTTTTTTCCTTTCAAAATATAATATATACATATATATATTTAACGTGGAAATATAATTAATTAAAGGTACGGCAAGAAGTACGAAAGTGATGAAGAGATTAAGAAAAGATTCGAAATATTCAGAGAGAACTTATGGAAGATTGAATCCCATAACAAGAAGCGACTCTCATATACTATCGGCATTAATGGTATACGTTTAATATATATATATATATATATATATATATATATATATATATATTTTTTATGTTACAGAATTTTCTGATATGACATGGGAGGAATTCAGTAAGCGTAGATTGGGAGAACCGCAGCACTGTTCAGCAACTAAATATTCTTCTCTAAAGTTCGACAATGTTCCTCTCCCTGAATCGGTACTGCTGGAAATTCCTTTTTTCTTAAAATCTATACATATATATATATATATATATATATATATATATAAGCATGTATATTACAAGGTAAATTATGATATCAGTCTCACGATAAGTTAAGTTAAGTAAATATTTAATAATATATAAGAATGAATCTAATTAGTATTCTAAAAAAAATATCAAGTATTTAAAATTTTCTGTGATACAGAGAGACTGGAGGAAAGCTGGTATAGTCAGTCCTGTTAAGGACCAAGGTAACTGTGGATCTTGCTGGACATTTAGGTATGTTTGAATATGAGTGTAATCATCTATATATATATATATATATTGTATAACATGGTTAAAATTACATGATTTTGCTGTAGTACAACTGGAGCTCTAGAGGCAGCTTATGCTCAAGTTTCCGGGAAGAACATATCCCTATCAGAGCAGCAGCTTCTAGACTGTGCTGGAGCTTTCAACAATTTCGGTTGTAATGGTGGTTTGCCATCTCAAGCCTTCGAGTACATTAAGTACAATGGGGGAATTGAAACTGAGGAATCCTATCCTTACATGGAAAAAGAGGGAGAATGCAAATTTTATGCAGGAAATGTAGCCGTTCGAGTTCGAGATGCTGTCAATATTACTCAGGTACATTTATAAAACGGGTAGAATTTGTGTTGGTGTATATAATAATACTATCTATACTGATCTATAAAAAACCACAGGGCAATGAACATGAGCTCCAAGTTGCAGTGGCGTATATTCGACCTGTAAGTGTGGCATTCCAAGTGTTAGATGATTTTAGACAGTACAAAAGTGGAATTTACACTAGCACTGAGTGTGGAAGTACTCCACAGGTGTGTAGCTTTTTGACACACTATACATACATACATATATATATATATATATATATACAAAAGATTTTGAACTCATATATATATATATATATATATATATATGTATATTTGGTGATAAATGGCAGGATGTGAATCACGCAGTCCTAGCTGTTGGTTTTGGTGTAGAAAATGGTACTCCTTATTGGATTATTAAGAATTCATGGGGAGCTGAATGGGGCGACCATGGCTACTTCAAGATGGAGATGGGGAAGAATATGTGTGGTATGTAAATTTTCTCACATATTTTAAACTCACCGAGATTTATTTAAAATAAATCAAAAATAGATAATATAAGATATACGAAAATTTTGTAAGAATATCAATTAATGTGAAGATAATGTTAGGGTTGACTAGCATATAAGAATACCATTAACTTCATTAGTAAAAGGCATTTTTGGAAAGTTACCCAAGAATAAAACCACAGACAGTATTATATTAACGTGGGGTTAAGTGGTAGAAGTCCAACCTTGTGAGTATATGTGGGACTAACAAAATTTTTTTTCTTTTTTTCAGGAGTTGCAACTTGTGCATCATTCCCTATCCTTGAGTAAGGAAGGAAGCTTGGATTTGGTTAAATAATCATCCCCATGGATGAACCTTTGTATTTTGAATATCTTACTTTGTTTGATCAGTTGATCAACAATATTTTACTATTTTAATAAATAAAAGTTTATAATATCCCGAAATTTCTGATATTTTATTTTTCGTTAATATCTCTTTTTTGTGTTGTCATTCCTTGCATCATCCAAATCCTATATATATACGGCTTTTATTTACACCACAAGTTCCCATGACCAAAAACAATATGACAAATTTACGTTTGTGCATGTCACTGTCTTTATTTTTTAATTTTAATTGTTACTGTATGAAATTATTTAAATTTTCATATTATAATATTTTTTTACAAAATAACCAATTTAATTCATCATTTTTTTAATTATAATAATAATATTATTGGTTGATTTATAGTTTCGAATATATATATATATATCGTACTCAGCAGATGGAGTGTTACGTCACACACCAAACAATCGTGTGAATTTTAAAAATACGAATTTTCAGAATAATAATAATAATATAGTGTGAAAATGATAAGTACACACATTTATTTATAAGTGTGGGGTGAAAATATGGGGTCTGAAAATAAAGAAATCTAAATATGGTTGCACTTTATTCTCAAAAATAAAAATAAAAATGATGAATATAATATTTTATAAAATTGTACATATTATAAGTAAAGGCAAATCATCTATCATCAACTAATGGATGTACGGAATTTTAGAGGTAGTTTTAGTCTTTTCATAGTTGAGATTATGATATTCATAATCTTTTGTAACAATTATAGGTTTGACAATACTTTCAGTCAATTAATTAATATTATTGTCACTTTATAAAAAAAATTTAAATAATTAAGTTCATTCTTATATACCATAATATCACTTAAAAAAATTTTTTTTATCGATGTGGGACGACATATCATTCATATATATATATATATATATATATATTGCAAAATATCTTTGATTATAAATATCTAAATTTATTCTTATATATCACTTACACATATTGCAAAGAACAATCCATTTCTCTAAATTTTTTTTCAAATATACACTCTTTTTTGTTGGTTTGATCAATATTTAAAACAGAAATTAGTTATATTATGTATATAAAGTATATTTTCTTAAATTTGTTATTTTGATCACGTTATATATATATACATATATATATTATAATATATATATATATATATATAGAGAGAGAGAGAGAGAGAGAGGTCAAAAATTTCCAACTAAATGGGAAATAAATCGTAACAAAATAATCCACGTCACTCTCACAAATCTCATAGCATATAAGCAACGGACAAGTTGCATTCTCCCACTGCTCACTCCAAAGATTCCTGAATCCATTCCCCCACTACTACACCTATACAAGCCGTCAAAATTGAATCATGTTGTGGGTCCCATCTCCTGAATTTTAACGGCCTTGATCTATCTTGACCCCACACGCAACCCAACCCCGAAATAAAAATATCGCCTTCTCGCGCCCGTCTCCATCCCGTCCCACTGCTACAAATCTGGGGAAAGAAGAAAGGGAAAAAGGTAGTTCACATTCCTCACTGAGTTTGAGTTTCAGAGGAAACTAACTATGGCTCGAGTATCCTTCGTCTTTCTGGCCGTCGTAGCCGCTCTGATTACTGTCTCCGTCGCTGTTGATGACGGATCATCCGCCTATTTTGCTCAGGTGAATCCGATCAGGCAAGTCGTGTCCGACGGTCTTCGTGAATTAGAGAATTCTTTTGCTCAGGTCATTGGAAATACTCGTCATGTGCTCTCCTTCGCTCGCTTTGCTCATAGGTGATTTCTAAGTTTTTACCAATTCTATTTGATTTTTGATCGGTTTGATATTTTTGAAATATTTATGTGTGTTTATGGAATCGCAAAAAGGTATGGAAAGAGGTACGAGACTGCTGAGGAGATAAAAGTGAGGTTCGACATATTCAGGGAGAATCTGCGGATGATTAAATCGCATAACAAGAAGGGACTGTCGTTCAGTCTTGGTGTTAATGGTATCTTCCCTTGATATCATACTTATTTTCCGTGATTAGAAAATTTATAGCTCTCTTTCTTGATGTAGCATGTGATTTATAATTCTATATGGGACAAACCTTTCCATTTATGTATAAGCTTATCCTTTCAGGTGGGCGTTGACTTCAATCGAAGTTCAATCTGGTTATCATTACTGTATTCTTTTTAGGTTTATCAACTTTTGAACTGTTTAAATAAAAACAGATTTTTTTAGTTTTTGAATTGGCATATATAGAGTTGATCTCTTATAAGTTATAAGAGATTAATAGGTCCGATTCTGTATAGATATCCTCTCCAGTCTTCTGTCGTCTTGTATGAAGTCGTGATTTTTTTAGTTTTTATGGAACAGCATTTTCTGATTTGACATGGGAGGAATTTCGTAAGCATAGATTGGGAGCTGCCCAGAACTGTTCAGCTACCACAAAGGGCAGTCTAAAGCTAACCAACGTTGTCCTCCCAGAAATGGTACTGCTGAAATTCCCTTTTTTATCTTCTTCTGTTAGCTATTTCCCCTTGAATACCAAGTTTTTCTTTTATGAATTTATCCTGGGAACAACATCTTAAGATGTAAACCTTGGGATTGATTTGGTTTTTGGCATAATTTGAGGATGAGGAGAATGTAATATACATTACTAATTTCTTGTATTGGATACTCTGTTACCAAATGGAGCCATTTTAACAGTAATTCGGTGTCTCTATCATTTATGATGTTTGATTTTCTTTCTTTCGAGAATTTTGAAAAGCAGAATTGATTGGAATAAATTTCATCCAACTAATGCTAGTGCATTTGGATTTGGATTTTCTTCTGATATCTTGTAGAAAGACTGGAGGGAGACTGGTATAGTCAGCCCTGTCAAAGACCAAGGTCACTGTGGATCTTGCTGGACATTCAGGTGTGCTTGAATTGAGTATGGATGTAATAATAGTGTCTAATTGACATATAATTGCACCAACAAGGAGTCAAAATTACATGATTGCAATATTTGTTGTTTCCAGTACCACTGGAGCCCTGGAGGCAGCTTACACTCAAGCTTTCAAGAAGGAAATTTCCCTGTCGGAGCAGCAGCTTGTGGACTGTGCTGGAGCTTTCAACAATTTTGGTTGCCATGGTGGTTTGCCATCTCAAGCGTTCGAGTATATTAAGTACAATGGTGGACTTGACACTGAGGAAGCATATCCTTACGTGGGAACGAATGGTATTTGCAAATATTCATCAGAAAATGTTGGTGTACGAGTGCTAGACTCTGTCAATATTACCCTGGTATGATCCTTGACGGTATAAACATTTTCACTTAGCCTTGTATCAGTTAATGATGCTGATTGCACCAAGAAATAGACAAATCACTTGTGCGTATGTATATAATTGTTTCTTTAATCCAAGAATCCTAGATTTGACACATATGCTGATGCTTTACATATTTATTTTTCCTCATGAACTCCTGGAGAATTTTCTTTTCTTAGTACAAGAATTTGACAAGAAATTATTCTCTTTACTTTTAGAAAAAAAATAAAAATTGAGAGGTTATTAGTTATTGATTGATGTTTAACGGCAGGGTGCTGAAGATGAACTCAAGTATGCAGTGGGATTGGTTCGGCCTGTAAGTGTCGCATTCGAGGTGGTAAAAGATTTCAGACACTATAAAAGTGGAGTTTACACCAGCAGCACATGTGGCAGCTCCCCAATGGTGAGAAAGTATTGTATATTTTGAATAGGAGTTCCAAAGTAAAAATTTCATGCAGGAAATCTTGATCTTAACTGAGATGCCCAAAAGTCAAGTGGATTACGGCTTTCAAAAGTTATTCTGGAGCTTGACTCTTCTCTGTGTACCCGGCTGAAGGGGTAATGGAACTGCGGGTCCCAGACAGGGGGCTAGTTTTGCAAAATGCAAGCACTAAAGTTGAAAGGATAACAATTTTAGATCAGGTCCAGGTGATAATTAAAAGAGAGAATAGTAAGCATAGGGTGAGGCTGCAGGAAATAATGAATTTCATAAGACTCCAGTGCAAGCATATATGTTAAACAACGCATCATAAAGTCTGTATTTTTCATCTATTTGAAGTTATTGCATCATTTAGACTATACTGCATGGTCCTTGGCCATGGGCGCTAGCTTGTGCTCTCCTTGTCTTGACATGAACCAAAATCAGCATAGTGAAATAACTTGCACCATGCCAGGGGATTTTACTTTTGTTGATGAACTGGAAGGATTAAGATCTAGATTTGCTCTTTTTAAATAAAAGCAATATCTCATATATGCTATGGTGATAATGCAGGATGTGAACCATGCAGTCCTTGCGGTTGGTTATGGTGTTGAAGACGGTATCCCTTATTGGCTTATTAAGAATTCATGGGGTGCTTCATGGGGTGACAGTGGGTACTTCAAAATGGAGATGGGCAAGAACATGTGCGGTAAGTCTTTTGGAAATTTCAATCTCTCGCAATACACAGCCAGCTTATCGTTTCAAAAGTTAATTTGCTTGACGTGTTGCCAAGTCTCAAAAAACCATGAGCAGTTAGTTACATTGATTTCATCATTTTGTTTCAGGTGTTTCAACTTGTGCATCATTCCCCGTAGTTGCCTAATCAGATAGGCATGGTAGAAACCTGCTCTGCTTATGAATTGGTGCCCTTTGGTTCTTGAATTTATCAGTCAATTCATATGTTAGGAAGTCGAGGAGCTATGATTCTGGCTTTATGTATGATAATATTTGGGAAAAGCGTATAGACTACAGATGATACTTTTTTAATGTTAATAAAGTTGTTATTATTGTAGATCTCTTCAGTTATTCCGCAATGTCATGTATGTCCGTACATTAAAGAAAGATCAAATACTTATGTCTGTGTCTAAATTTGGGCCATCAGGTCAATCTTACTACACCTTGCTTCTCCATAGCATTATTCGTGAAATTACATTTAGTTCTAGCCAATTACATTCATATTCAAGGAAAATCGTGTTTCCAACCTGTTCGTGGAGAATCAATAGTAAAAGATGGAATAAGTGAGGCGGAAACTCCATCAAATGCCTAGGTTAACTATAATTATCTTCCAATTTTCTGCGAGTTCCAGGCCCTATTGGTTGCATCTAGATACACCAACTCAAAATTCAATGTATAATTTCTAAATTTTTAACCTCGCTTAACTCAAATAATATAATATATAAATTATTTAAAGGTAATAAGAAATAGGTATCCAAATTTTTTTTTTTGGAAAAAATTGTAGTTTAAACATTAATAAGAAAGTTATTAATATTGATTTAATAGAAAATAATAAATTTAATTTTAGAGTTTAATTAAAATTAAATATGTTTAATTCCAGTTAGTGGGATAATATTTTATGTAGTAAAAGATAGGACCGTAAAATAAGGGAGGACAAAATTGAAGGTAAAACTGGGTTTGCCTGTCTCTCTTTCACCAGGGGCCCTTATCGCAAGAATCTACAGTTCGGACAGAGAAAAGTCTTTTCCTCGCTAATTCTGAGGAATCAACATTCTTTTATTGTTGATCAAATTTATTACATCATTAAAAAAAACTGCTTCTACAAGCTACACTCATATGTAAATTGTAAATCATTTGGAAGAGGGGGAAAAACAAACAAAATTATTCGGACGAAGAGAAGAAAAGATTGATGGCAGCAGAGAGAATCTCTTCTCCCATCGCTTCGTCTCCTAATGAAAACACTTTGTAAGCTTCTCTCAATCAAATTTTCCGTTTTGCGTATACACTTGTTATTTCTCCGTAAACTGTCTTTTAATTAGGAATTGTTTGCAATTCTTCGAAACATTCTCGAAACCTAGTAATAGTAATATGTGAATTTTAATGTTTATTCTGTAGAAATCTCTGTTCAAATTGTTTGCGAGTTTTATCCAGTTTCTATTTGATGGAATTTGATAAATAAAAGCCTAAATTTAGTTCCGTTTATTTGTGATTGTTGAAGCTCAATTTGTTTATTTAGTATCTGATATCGGCGTGTTCATTTCCTCTATTTGATCGCTTACCATTTGTGCTGATGGAATGTTGCTTATTTTGCCATAGGTTTCTCGATGTTCTTCATGAAGCTCCATTATTTGGCCAACGGAAGCCTACAAGTGTTATAGGAAGCATATTATACTGTATTTTATTGGCAAGTATCAGTTCGGTGTTCTGTTAATTTTACTTATAAAACAATGAATGACGTCTCTTCAAATAGTTCCAGGAACTGATAATTTTCTGATTCTAGGCAGGTTATGTTATTATTGCTGCTGGAGCTACATGGATTCTTCGTTCTCTACAAGGGCTAATTTTACCTTTGCTTTGCAGTTCTGGTGTCATTCTTTTGGTTATTACTGGTACTTAACGGAAAATTGTGTGCCATTTTCTAGTACTTCTTTAACTTGATTGGATAATTGCCTTTGATGTCAGCTAGTCAGTTAAATCCCTCATGTTTTGTTTTTTCTCTCTTTGCCTTAAGATTAGTTTGTATCCAGTTCCATTAACACTTTCAGTGTTTAGTTTCCTTCAGCTGTTTCTTCATTCTAGTTTATTTCTTTATGGACAGGAATCTTTCAGCTGTATTTGGTCTATCAAGTAAAGAAGATACGTTTACAGGTAATCTGGCTATTCTATTTCAGTGGATCATCTGAACTAGATTATATTGGCTACACTACACTATATATTTTCTGATTCTGGTCTTCTGTTTTATATGTATTCTTTTTTGTATCTACCTGAGTTCAAGATATTATATACATACCAGAATTTCTAATCCTCTTGATATGAGCATAGATGTGGATGCTTCTTTCAGTCGAACTATAAAATATCTTCACGTGTGGGTAAAATGCTTGATTATTTCAAAAGGAACGGTTTCGTCTTTGACTAGTATCATTATTGGGATTATTGACAGTGATATTGTTGTTTGTGAAGTATTTATTTCTGATGTGTCACTTCCAGTGTTTTTCTTTTCTTTTTTTTTTCCTTTGAAAGAATTTATATTGATTCTTTTCATAGCATTAGGTACTGCTGTGTGCTAGAGAGGGAACTTAACTCATGCCTCTCATTTTCAAAACTCATATCTTTGTATGTTAATGAACTTGAAATAGGTTTTGTGGATTGTATATGTATCTTCCTTTCAGACCACAAAACCCTTGTATACTTGTTCCCACTTGTATATTTGTAAAGTTATTATGACAAAGTTAGTTGTATCTCCCTTCCAATCTAGAAAAAAAAAAAGTTTGTATTTTGTTCCTTTTTTCCCGTTTCTATATTTGCATAGTTATTATGTCACATCAGTTCTTATATGGCTGTTTTTGTATTTCTTGGTGTTTCCTTATTTCATTTCATAGATGAATTATATGGTTGAGAAATATGGGATGTTTATTGATTTTGCAGGGTTACTACCTTTTCAGCCAGAAGATGAAGCATATTATTCGTCTTCCTTTTGCTATTATTGCATATGGTATGCTTGTACCTGTATTTGAGTTCTGTTCTGCTATCGATTTCCTTTTCATAATTTAAATAGCTTAGTTATCTAGACAGTTCTTCCTCATGTGGATGTATAGCCACAATAGATAATGTCAAGAAGAAACAAAGTAATGAATTCAACCCTATTATTATTTTTAAAAAAGTTTCTTTGACTTTTTCTCTTGGAGGTTGTGTTGTGAGGAACTTTTAAGCTAATTGCTCTTGGTCTCTTAGTTTTTGGGGTTATCTAATAACAGCTTCTTTCTTCTTCTTTTTTGTGCTTGTTTTTTCTTTCTTTATTGATTTTTGATATTTTTATGAACATATGGAATCTGTTAATCTTGATCAGAGATATAAAAGATGCAAATAGATTTGACGTATTCTGATTACATCAGAAGATCTCGCTTACAATCTTATAGGAGGATGTTGAAATAGGATCTATTTGTGCTTCGTTCTGCTGGTTCATGTGTTGATTTGTCATCTATTAGATATTACTTGCTTGAGGATGTAAATAGATATTCAATCTTTCAGATAACATGATATGACTTTCTTCAAGTAGCTTTACTTGTTTCTGCATACACAACTATGCTGATTATTATGAAATGAGTTCATATTAGCTCATGAGGGGAAGAAAATTTAGCTCTAGTTTATATTTTTTGACAAAGCTTGGTGAACTTCAGAGTCAAGCAATGTTAAAGCTTGGAGATCCTTAGAGGAAGTAACATTCATTGTTTGAGATTCTTCATTGTCACCTAATTCTTAGGTGCATGGTTAGGAAGTAAGTCTGTTTAGTGAATCCATCCAATTTAATATTACTTAAATTATGCCATCTATTGTATACATCTTCTGATTTTCTTTCCTGTTTTACTTATATACTAAAAGTTACTGCCAAATTATTGCTGTTTTCTTTCCCATGTTTGTACACTTTCACTAGAAAGCTAATATGCATTGAACAACTTAGCCTTCAATAAGATATTACTACTGTAACTTCCAGGAACTTCTGCAATGCTTCTCATCATCGTCTGGAGAGAGCATATTAGCTTCCTTCCCATTACTACAATACTTAGGTATGATTAGCCTACACTTCCTGAACAAGTATATTTCTTGTTCATCTGATGTGTGCCTGGCATATTGCTGTTCTAGATGATTTTCATGATATCATTTTATGCTAATATACCTTCATGTGCAAAAGATGAAAACAAAAATCAGAGTATGTAGTGTAAAATGGTAATTTTTGAGCATTTGGAACTAACAAAATCCAGTGTTTGTAAAATCTGTCCACATAAGTGAACTGCAACCAGAATACATTCTGCATGATAGATAATTAAGTGTGCAAGCCTTGTCACCTTAATTTTTATGATTTTTTATCTGGGAATATTCCTTGTCCAATATCTTTACTGCTATTCTCGAGGAAAATAATGGCAGAACATGAAGCATTCAGACTCATTAGTTCAAGAAACATAATTGTCCATTGCCCTTGCCACTTGTATACACATATAAAGTTGATAAACATATAGAAGAAGAAATTATAATTTGAAGACAATTCCGATTTTGGTTCCGCATTTCTCAATTGGAGATTTGGAGAGAAGGCAAAGGAACCACTGCCATGTTGCACTTGTGAGGTTGAAAGTAAAATTCTGACTACTCTCTTGGGAAATATGCTCTTCTGACCATTTTGTGGTTTCTTTTGATACATGCAGGATCATTATACTAGTCGAAGTGGTGTGTGTTACATTTGTTACAAGTGCCTATATTGGTGAGTTTGTGCCTCATAATTCTTATGTTTGATAGTCTGCAAGAAAAAGTAGATGGTTTATTGTAGGATTGTAGACTATGTCTATATTTGTTTGACTTGACATAAAAGAATTAGGAGAATTTGAGCATATGCAAATTGCACATTATTAATAATTAGGGAGACTGGTGGTGAAACCCAATATGCTTGTGGATTCCCACCCAAACTCTAATAGCCACAAGTTAGATGAAAGGTATGTTATCTAAGTATATATTCACTTTGGAAACAAACCAAAAAATGAAATGTTGACGTAAAATTTGAGATTAAGGGAGTAATAACTTTTTTTGAGCTATTTACCCTCCCTTTCACTTCTGGGTTTTGTATCGAAACAATGGGGCATCTGCATCATATTTAGAAGCTGGGTTTTCTAGTCCTTGATCAACTAGGAGTAGTAATATAAGAGTAAGTTACTGCATACACTTATATCATTTAGCTGATTTAATATCAGTAATCCCTTTGTCTTCCCTAGAGGTTTACATGTGTCATGTATATATATCGAGGTCCTGGATCATGATTAATTTTTATCAAGCTGTAAGTAGCTCTTGACCATTTTCCATTTTTATCATTTTGACAGAAACTTTTGCCTGCAGGGTATATTCACCAATACAATGCATTGGATTCCCAGCCTGATGTTTTGAAGTCCTTATATTCTCCACTTCAACCATCCAGTTCTCTGGAAGGGTCAAGGTAGTGGCACATTTCAGCTACTTAACTCCTGTATTTTAACTAACATGATATTAGTGAATTCTTTATCTAGGTTGGTCTCTCTAATGATCTTTCCTTTTGATTGCTGGTAAATCATGCTTGTTCTAAAATAAAAATTGTTCACATTTCTCTTTTTGAATGCCAAAGTATAATTGTGCATTTTTCTTTAAAGAAAATAAATTTACATCTGAATTTCACAACTAACAACCTTAGTTTATGAGATATGAATCCTACTATTAAATTTTTACCAACTCTAAAAGTTTAAAGTAATTTTGTAACATGTACAATGACCAACAAAAGGTGGAGCTAAGGCTCAAACATAGATCTCCCACTTTGATACCATGTTAAATTACCATCCTCACAAAGGGTTATTAACTAATGGATTCTACTATGAATTGGTTGAATTAATAAGAGTAGGTTGAGATGCTCTTAATATGATATATGGGACTACTCGTTTGACAGGTACCATGATGGTGGTCGGCTTTCTGATCAGCAAATGGCACTTCTGCAATACCAGCGGGAGAACATCCATTTTTTAAGTGAGGAGGTATTTCACTGATGGTTGTATGTCTCTAACCAGAAGGCATTGGAGCCTTTCGAGTCAAGATTCTTCATGTGGTCATTGAATACAAATTTAACTTTCTTTTATTCTCCACTCTGAAAATAGCTAGGATTGATTATCAAATCCCATCTGAGATTTTTGAATGATGGTGTATGTAAGTGTAATACTATGAATATTTTCTTCTTTTGGAATTCTAATATTGGTGCATTTGTTTTAGATTCTGAGATTGCAAGAATGCTTGAGCAAATATGAAAGGTTAAATGACGGGAGTGCACCTCAGGTAATGCTTCTGTCTTGAAAATATATTCCTTCAAGGTTGTAACTGATAAATTCTTCCTGATGGAAATGAACTATTCTTTATTGGTGATTTTGACATATCTTTTATCTTTTTGCACTATCATTTGAAGTCATATGTGCTAGCGTAGTCTTTTGAGTTAAAATCCCTTTCTATTTGAGCATGAAGCTAGTATTTGGTTATATGCCACCCAGTAATACTGCCAACTGAAAAATAAATAAATAAATAAAAATCTTATATGATTGTAATTAACTAAAATCATCTCCACTTTCATTTTCTCGTGTCATTTAGTTCATTAAATTACAGATTACAGATACTGGTATTAACTGATAATAGCACTTTTATTTGGATAGGTTCCCAAACATGAGTGTTATTTATCTTTTAGTATTCACCTGTGTCCCTAGAAACATAATATGGTATCATATGACATTATTTCAATGATCAGCCTTTGAATTTCTCATTTAATCTTATTGCAGGTTGATCTTGCTCATCTCTTAGCAGCTCGTGATCAGGAGCTGCGTACAATTTCAGCTGAGGTAATAGTATTTGTTTGCTCGATTTGAATCAACTTCTCCATAACCTGAAATTGTTGAATGATGTCTTGTGTAAGATGATAAACCTGAATAACTGTGTTTCAGATGAACCAATTGCAATCTGAGCTCACACTTGCCCGATCCCTGATTGCTGAGAGAGAGACTGAAATCCAGCAGTTTCGTAATACAATTAACCAGGTTCATTTTCTTTGACATATTTCTGTTTTTTTGTGTTTTCTAAACCATGTTAAGGCTATGTTCTCAGATATTATGTAGAATGAACTCAGTGAAAGGTTCACAAGTAATGGGCATCATATATTATGCCCTTTCTTGGATGTGTCTTTGCATCAAATTATTTGCTCAGCGCAACTACAAACCACATTCTTAGTTTGTTTTACTTTGATGTAAAATATATCACAGAAATGGTTCAGAATTTTCTGTTTATTTTCATCTGATTAGACAAATAGATGATACAAGATAGTTGGTGTACCAAATGCTTAATGATAACATTACTTTGAGCTTTATATGTGTTGTGTTCTTATGCAGTATGTTGAGGAAAATGAAAGGCTTAGAGCTATTTTAGGAGAATGGAGTACCCGAGCAGCAAAGGTATAAATGTCATATTTTCTGTAAAATGATACTGATAAATTTGTTCTCAATTGAAGTGGTTATGCTAACTACATCTGTTGGATTGTTGAAAAGCTTGAACGAGCATTGGAGATTGAGAGAATGTCAAACTTGGAATTGCAGAAGAAATTGACGATCATGAAAAACCAAGCATTGGGTAAAAGAGTTGGATCAACTTAAGAGCTACAAAGTACTTTACTCTACCTTCTAATCAAAATTTTGCTGTACATAGCTCCAATTTGTGTCTATTTCTCGTGTTGGTTAGGGGAAATGTGATCCAAATGTATATGTCCTTGTATCTGGTCATGGGCCACATTAAGCAGTAAACCAGATCCAACGTAACATGCGTTCTAGTTTCTTTTCTCATTTACCATGGGTAAGAATGTCCAGTAAAAGGAGCGGACTAAGAGGGGTCATTTTCAAGCAAAAACCATAAAAAAAAGGATTTGTGCAATGGTAGAAGGGAAGGAAGCAAAAGGGGAGGATTCAATAAGATAGTAACTGTAGCATGATTTTAAGGAATTCAGCGTCCTGCTAGAACGAGTGAGACTTCCTCCTGCTTGATTTGCTACTTTAGGTCGTGCTGCTACTCTCCCCTTGGTGCTAGAGTATCTCCCTTTTCTTTGCTCGTCTTGATTCTCCTCGTTCATATGGAAATCCTAAGCTTCCCACTAGATAGAAGGGAATAACCTAAAAGAACTTGCGCTACATTAACAAAGGCCAAAAGTTGGAATAATCGGTTTCAATCCCTCTGCAGCTTCTCTAGGCTCTACCCTAAGCACCCCATCTGACTTACGGGAAGCTATGCCCAGTTTCTCTTTTTCTTTTCTTTTTTGTTGCTGTTGTGCTCACTCTGTCCATATTCATCTCAATTTATATGATTTATCTTAATTTTGAGTTGGGGAAAATATTATTTTCTTTTCATTGTTGATATGCGCCAGAGTAACGGCAATAGGATAGCCTGGAAGATGTATTGAGATGAGGAAAATATGTTAAAAAGAAACTTAAGCAGATAACAAGCCTCATTGAGGGGAGGACACAGCCTTTAGCTTGAGAGACGAGTTCTGAATTAGGATCAAAAGGATGACGGGTTACAGTTGGTTGTACAGAGGGTGAATGAGAACATAATCGCATATATCCTGACACTAAAGTAATGTGCCAAAGTATGCAAGTGGAAATGTCTACAATGATCATTACACAGGCCCTCCCAACAACTCAGACTTTTTGTAGCAATCTCCAGGTCACTACACCATTAGCCAGGAAGCACTAAAAGTCGAAAATGTTTAAAGTAATAGGATACAACGACATGCAGCAAATAATTAATAGATTGAACTCAACTGCATGCGAAATATTGGATCGTAGCCTAGACAACAGCCATCCTAGGACTCTGAAACCCAATTACAATGGAGAAACATGAGTAGTTTCATTGAGGAAAAGACAACCAAAGACGTAATTGAAGAAATCCTTCCCTTTGACGACTCCTCCTTCCCCAACCACTGGTTCAGTATCATACTTGCATGCTCTGTTACAGTCGGGGCAATAAGTTACCTGCAATCCGAGACAAATTCCAAAACAAGCGATGAGGATATTTTACATTATAATATCTAAAAGAAGCTAACATGGTTTCAGGAAAAGGAGAAACTAATAACAAGCAATTTGCAGCAATAATCACCCGATGTAACTGGAGTTCTAAAAAAAAGAAAAAAAAGGATTCCTGGTCAGTTGGTATTATTACTCTAATAATTTTCATCAGATCTTTTCCTACATTAGTCCAGATTCAAAAATGAGAACTCACAGAACAAGTATGTCCTCTTTATTGATGAACCGTAAGGCCATGCAGACCCCTTATTCTGTAGACCCCATCCCAATCGTGAGCCTCATGCAATGGGTACTATCTGGGGATTTCTATTTCTACCACAACTCCCCACAGTGTCTATTCTTGAAACTCCAAAGATCATGTACTCTAAAAAAGAGAACAAAATTAAAAATATATATTGTATGCAAAAGGGTTGTTTTATTTTCCACACCTCCAATAACTTGGGCCGGAAATGGCAATCAAGCATGACATCAACCCCATACATGGCCCTTGACATTGGACTATGCATCTCCGGATGCACCACTGCTGCTGATTCAAACACAGATCTAATCATCTGTCTCACTCTTGAATGGATCTCCAACCACTTAACTGCCAAATACCAGAAAATGAATCTATGATTAATTCAAGACATCAACATTAGTTTTATGGATACAATAATCTACTCCAAGCAAAACTTCAGAAAAGTAAAGAATGCTTTAAGTACCCTGATGCTCCTGCTCAAACTCCTTCACAAAATCTGAAGTATTCAAGTTGTTCAACCTACCTATGTAATTCTGAAAAATATAAAAGGAAAAAAGAAGAAGTCATGATGTATCTCAATGAACTTCCTCTAAACCAAAATTTCCATCTCTATATCTATTTTCAAGGCAAAAAATGTAAGTCATGTTAAGGTTTCCCCCATCAATACAAGAAAGTTAAGCAACCATAATTTGACTTAGAACTCACCATTACGGTAAAATGTGTTTCATATTCAAAGAGGCTGTGCTCATCCAGTGAATATGCATTGTTCGCCAATCTCACCTGAAATCAAAACCAACAATCTATTTACCCAGAGCATCAAGCATGAGGACAAATGAAATTTTATAGGAAAACTTCCTTTCTTATTGCTAATACTTTTATCTTTAGAACAACTGTGACCATACCCAGAAAGTGTCAGCAAGGAAAATTTCCAACGGCTTGATGCTACGAACCAGAACAATGTAGCGAAGATCAAACTTTTTTCCCCTGAAAAGTGCAGGGTGTTCAATATATTTCTGGCATACTTTTGGACCCGTCTCCATCAGACGGATAATTGCAGATAAATTGCCAGTTACGGTAGTATCAATGGTTCTTGCCATGTTCCATGGTTTCAGTATCCAGAGATTGTTACACTTATCCCTTCCACGGATATAATAATCTCCAATAAGTTGAGTAAGTTGAGTCTCCAGATTATAAGTGGGCTGCAACCACTCAGGAGATCCATGAGCCTGTTGAAAAGGGAACTAAATTTAGCAACAGCAAACATATACCGGCATGAATGCCAATATTTACTTTACAGAACAAAAGAGGTAGAGTGACCTTTTGGACCGTCTCTGCCAGATGATGTTTCATCACAAGGCAAGCTTCAAAAGGAAATTGGTTGATGAACTGTTGATCATTCAGTCCTGCAGCCTTCTTCATCGCCTCATCTACCTGTGTACTTGTCCAAATAATATCTGCATCCTTCGGCTCAGAAACTGCAAGAACAAAAAATCAGAAAACTTCCAAGAACTGAAATTACTGAATGTAGCAAAATGAGAAAATTATCTTCCATGTGTTGCTAGTAGCCATCATTTTAAACCATCAAAAGTGAAGCTAGATGGTTAAATTCTATCAAGATCAAGTAGGATATGAACAACAGAAAATGCTTGATACATAGTTCAAACAAGAGCCACAAAAGAGGGGTCTAAATAAGAGCAATAATACAACTTTTTCTAGTACTGAAAATAAAACCTACCAAGAACAAATTCAGGACGTGTCAGAAATTCCTCGACATGAGGTATATCTGTATAAACACGTAAAGCAGATCCATCAGCCAGATAAAGACTTTTTGTTGTAGAAGAGAGAAACGGTGGAGAACAAAATTCTTTTGGTTGTAGATTCAACCAGAATTTCTCGTACTCCTACAAAGTACAATGAGAAGAGGTGTAAGCAGATGGCTACAGATTAATAAATAATAAAACAACCAGAATTTCTCATACTCTTGCAAGTACAATGCGAAGAGGTGTAAGCATATGGCTACAGATTAACAAATAGTAAAACAACACAAGCAGATAGAAGGGAGAGTAATACTTTAATAAAATAATTTTGTGGGGTGTGGAACCAAGCAGTAAGTCTAGCAGAACGTTGTTTCTCCTCTCCAATTCCAAATAGATAATCGCGACAGCACTCATCACCTCTTTGAACATTTGCAATCGGCCAAAGGATGGAATAACTAAAAAAAAGGTGCATGTTAGCAAATATTGCTAGTAGCTAATTTATTAAATATTTAACATCTCCAGTTCACCATCCAAGTGTAGCAAAAAAGGGAAAGAAAAATGAAGTCAATGATTACTTTGCACAATTTCAAGAAAATGCCAGGTTGTAAGGGTAAGAATGCAATCCATGAGAAAGAAGAAAAAAAAAGGAAAGAGAGGAGTCAATACTATGAGAGAAAAAAAAAACACCTTATAGCAGATGCTAGTTTCCCCTCTGGCATGTACAGAAAAGGAGATACCCTAAAATTTGGTTCATCGCTGTGCCTCAAAGCTGAACCAAGTTCATCCATCACGTACCTGGAGAAAACCCAAATAAAGAAAACTAAAGTAAGAAAGATTACACAGAAATAGCTGTCGGTGCCGTCTAATTAATTTCATCATTTTAATTAGGACATCTATTTTAATCATGCTACTGATGAGATCAATTGCACATTCCCAGTTATGCAGGATATGAAATAAAACACAAGTTAAAATATTTTCTTCTAGTGTTTAAGATTTGAACCAAAAATGGCAGGTAGGCCCAGTTGGCACAGTGAGATATCAACTAGCTGTAAAACTATTATTGACGTGACAACATAGAATAAGTCCAAATATGAACTCCAACCCCAAAGTCCGTGCTCCCGTGTTCTAAAGCACAAAGATTACTTAATTCAGAACGAAAGCCACAAATTTGGCATGATCACAATTCACTTTGTGTCTCCACTAAGCAACTAAGAAGGTATGTGGCACAGATAGCAAAGACATTTCTCTAAATTCTCACTATTAACTGAATAATCCAGTGTAGATATTTTATCACTTAACGAGATCAACACCCAGGAAACCTTTCTATTTCATCAGCATTAAACAACCAAACTATTCATGAAGGCTTTTCCTAAGGAACTTCTGTTTTCAACAGGAGGAAAAAAGAAAATCTTTTCCCACAACAACCCGACACAGTCCATCGAACAACCAATCAACCTTGGTACAGTTATGAATCTAAAATAAGTCCAGTATTGCTGATTCGCCCTCTACATCCATGCACCATTGAGGCTTCCACCCTGAAATACATACTTTAGCTAGAAAGATTTAATATCCACACTTGAGCTAGAAAAAGATTTCAAGATTCACAGAGACCATAATGTCTTAATAGATATGAGACATAAAATACAAGCAAAGATCTAAAGGAACTTCCAACATTCTTATCCAGGACCAGACCATCTACCTGCTACTGGAATTTGGTCTGAAACAATAAAATACAAGCAAATAAAAAATGAGTAGTACACATCCTCCTACAATTCAACAGGATCAACTATCAATTCCAACATTGTAATAAGTAAAGCAGAGCCTGGTCAAATCAAACACATTCCAAGGATACCCCTCGGTCATGAAATGAAATATGCATATGGGAATCTTAAATAGTTACCACACAGAAGTTTCATCAATCTTTTCTTCATCTGCAAGTCTGTACGTCATTAAGTAGAGCCACATTGCATTAATTACACGGTCAGGAACAGGTTCTCCAGCTGCCCATTCGGGAATACGTGGCTGCAACATTGAATCAACCACACACTTCCCAGACTCCAATATTGTGGAGGTATCAACACCGTTCAAGTTAACAAGTTTAGGAAGGGACTCAAGAATTTCAACAGCACTATCACCAAGGGGGCCAGGAATATCAACCTGTTTCAGTTCATGTACCAAAATTATTGCAAGCTTTCATGTGAAGGTCAGCTAAATTTAATGAAAGTACCTCCAAAGCTTGTAAACTGCTAAATTCTCTAAGAAGCTTCAATAGGTCAGGAGCTGAATTTTCATCTAATGGATTTCCACGAAGATTCAAGTATGACAAGCATGGAAACACAGCAGGTGAAAAGTCCTGAACAGAAAATGCCACAGGAAGATGGAATAAGGAGCTTGCTTGATGAATAATGGATGTCTAGTGATTTTCTTTTACTTGCATGCGCAGTCAAGATGGGACCATTTATTCAATAACAAGAAAGACAAACAGCTTCAGACCTCACTGATAAGATTTTGAATTCGCCTATTTGAAAGGTCTAATGATGTCAAACTGTGGAATGGATGGATAGTCTGATCATTGCTGTGAGGATTCTCTTTCCCATAAATACCTCCACAAAATCCAAGAGCCCATTTTCCATAGTTTGAGGTGAAACATGAGTTATAAATCTCCAGTTTAGGACAAGCTTCAAAAATTACATCAAACACACGATTGCCTCTGCAAAAATGATAATAATACTAATAAGATTGCATGAAAATGTCACTAAAACAAGTGAAATTTGAAATCAGAACTTTACCCATTCTCTATAACTGGATTATTGTTCAGCCAGATGCCTCTAAGGTGTTTTAATTGGGTAATTTGTGTTGTAAGGATTTCATCATTCTCAAGTTTGTTATCGCACAGGCTTAGTGCAAGTAGATTCTAGCACAAACAAGAGAACAATTGATTATAAACAATACAGAAAAGAACAAACCCATGGGTAAGAGTGAAGAGTGTAGCTATAACAACTTTCAAAAAGATTGTACCCTAGCATCATAAATACAAAAACAGTAGGTTTCTTTGAAAAAAGTGCAAATGGAATATCCTGATTAGTAAAGAAACTATCATGGCATAAAAACAGCAAGGACTGCCACAAGATATAACAAATTACTTCTCTTTACTGTCCCCCGAAAGAAAGAAAGAAAGACAATAGTTTCCCACCCGAATAAAAAGGATAAAATTTGAATATCCTCTTTGACCTGCACTAGGAAAAGAACACATAGTATTGCCACTACCCACAGTATACATAGAACATGCATATTCTCTACTGAATTATATATATATATATATATATATCAAATTAACTTGTAACTGTAAAGCAATAGGTAGCTTTCAAATGGAGCACTCACATACAGGAAATTTACTAGGCAAATCAAGGGAAGATAGCACAGTGTCATCAATATCAAGTTCATCAAGTTCCAACCACCTCACGGCATCAGCACCACCTTCTTTTACTTTACATAATTCTCTCTCCACTATTTCTGAAGCATTAACAGGGGATGCAGAAACACCATCACTTGTATCACACGGATCCTCAGCATTTGCATCTAAATCAATGTCCACACACATCAGTGAAGCCATTCTTTCTGCCAATCCTGGTACCTCTTGCAACTGCAAAGTTACTCTGACTATTATAATCAATCAACTATGTTCAAGTAAATCCTGAAACTATTCTCAAACAGCTTTTATTGTGAACCATTTCAATCCAAAAACGGGAATGAGAACAAGGACAAGTAATTATCTAAGCCACATAAAATAGTTAGACGGCTTTCCAATAAGAACATAAAATGAATTGAGTTATCATTTCACATCCAAACCTGCTTATAAGCATCCGAAAAGCGAAACGTCCATGCGTGGTCCACGAGAAAAACGTTAGACTCCTTGTGCATAAAATCCGAGGTAAATACAAGCCTTCTTTGGCGGCCTTCGACTTCCTCCACTGGCTCAATTTGGAAAAACTCACCGCCGTCGAAACTTTCATTTGAGAGCTTCTCAAAGAGCAAGCGGTATAGTGATTGGGGGATTCCTGAAGCCGCAAGTAATATTCCATGCACGCTCACGAAGTCCTCGTACGTTTGGATTTTGTTGCCGTTGCCGCCGCCGCCGCCGGACATTCTTACTTTATTTATCGGAAACGGTGGGGAAGAAGAAATGAATGAAGAAAACTCACTGAGTCAGGGTTTTAGTGACGGAATCGCTTGTGGGTTTTAAGAGGGTTCCAATTTACGGGTAAAATCATTTTCTGATCTTTGACGATAATGACCCCGTTTTCTTTATTTTCTAAGAAGTTTAAATTTGAGATTTGCCTCCAAAAATAAATAATTCAATTTACCTTATTTAATCATGTATAAAAATTATTTTAAAGTGACAAAAAATATATACAAGTTAGGCGTTAATTAAAAATATATATATATATTTTTTCCGTTGACTCTCTGGTAAAATTTGTGAACTAATTAGAAGAATTTTTTCAAAGAATCAGGTCATTTAATATTCTGTATTAAGATGTATCTTACTTCAACAGTCGTGCCAATATTTCATAATATCCCCAAATCATTAATTGGAATTGAACAAAATAAAAAGGTGTCTAATTTTTTTAGTAGTTTCTATAAAATCAAAAATTTACATAAGTCCTTAAATTATAAATATTTTGTGATATTAATTCTCAAAATTTTTTATTGTGAAATTGATTTTTCGAACTATAAAAAAATTGTAATATTAGTCATTCCGTTAAATATTTCATTAAATCATCCGTTAAATAAAAAAATTGTAAGGGTATTTGTATTACTGCACTATTTAAAAATATTTAAAATAAGCAAATTGACATAAATAGTCCTCAAATTATAGATGTCTAAATTATTATTATTTCGGTGAAATTGATCCCCATACTATAAAAAATATTATAATATTAATATTTTTGTTAAAACTTTTTTTGAAAATTTTAAATGTAGTTATGTCATTATACTATATATATATATATATATATATATCATTCTCACATATTTTTCTGTATTTTTATCTTTTCTTCTTTTTTCTATTCTTTTTGTTTATCTAATTTTCTTATTCTTTGCACCAATTAAATTTTTTCCAATTTTTTTATTTGTAGTGAAATGAAAATAAAGAAAGTGGAAGGGAAAGAGAAGAAGTAAGAGGAAGATGAATAAAAATGAAAATAATATTATATGTTTATATATTATTAAATATATTTAAATAATGTATTGATATTAATATATTGGACTTTAAGAAAAATATTAATTTCACAAATTTTTTTATAATTTGTGGACTAATATCACCAAACATTTATAGTCTATGGACTTATTATTGAATATATTTGAATATAGTGTAATGACATAAATACCTTTGAAGTTTTTTTTTACTTAAAAATAATTTAACGGAATAATGAATGCCACAATGTTTTTATATTTCGAGAATCAATTAAAAAAAAAAATTAAGAACTAATGTCACAAAACTTCTATAATTTAGAGACTATTTATGTAAATCTATCAAAAATATATTATAAATAATTTTTTATATGGTTATAGGGCCATGTCGATCCGGGATCATGAGACTCGAAGGTCTTTTCGAGCTTGAACTCTATATATTTGGGCTTGAATGAATAGAATCCATTGAGTTTTTTGTACTTGAAGATCGATTCAATAAAATTTTTCGAATTTATTCTCTTCATTTTTTTATCTGTCAAACAAGTATAAAATTATTTTCTCAGACTTCAAAATTTTTTCTTATATCAAAGTTTTTACATCTACCTCTATTATTTTTCTGATAAAATTGGTCCATTTATAAGTGAAAAGTGTAACCGTTAATGTTTATTAAATTGAAACATGTTACTCATTTAACCACTTGAATATATATATATATATATAATATAAAAATAAAATTTAATTATATTTTAAAATTTAAATATATATTTAAAATAATATAGATAAAAATTTATTATCTACGCATATCATGATCAACACGACATGTGGTGTTACTCAATCGATTTTAATTACGTGATAATTCATTTTAATTCTATACATTTATTTTAATTTATGTGTAAAACTATTTTTTAAAAAATAAAATTTACTTTTAAAGAATATTTTAATATAAACAAAATAAAATTATTAAGTTAAAACGAGAGAAGTTATAAACAATAAACAATATTTATAAATAATTGTTTATAATAGAAAAATCTATACTGTTTTGACATTTAATAATAATAACAGATGACGGGGATAAGACGTGGACGAGCCGTCACGTGAAGATGATGTCATT
The DNA here is from genome assembly GCA_027405835.1 of Asclepias syriaca. Classification (NCBI taxonomy): domain Eukaryota; kingdom Viridiplantae; phylum Streptophyta; class Magnoliopsida; order Gentianales; family Apocynaceae; genus Asclepias; species Asclepias syriaca. The sequence continues at coordinate 1,821,474 of CM049927.1, read as the reverse complement.
TGCCGAAAATGACGACAAATCGTCCAATAGAAACACAGGTGTAAGAAAGAAAGAACAGAATCCATCCTCAAATTTTCTTCCGTCTCACCGCTTAATTATTAAAAAAAAAAAAAACCAAGACGACGGAGGAAACGGAAAAAGTCCACGGGAATTCAGGGACCTCCTAAATCCTAATAAAAAAGTTAATCCAAAATAGACGACGACGGCCCATTATCCTTTTGGGCCCCACAATGTCAGTACAACTAACCATTTCTCTAAAAAAGTCATCATGTGGACCCCACACTCACCTCTAATCCCTCTATTATACAGTCAATCTCTCGAGTTTCAACGCAATCGTGGGTCCCATCCCCTCTCCCTACCACGTGTCCCACGTAAAACACCAGAGCTTTTACCATATCCCTCCACGTTGCACTCTCACTTTTTCCCTTTTTTTTTTAATTTTTATAAATCATAATAAATATATTTTAAAATAATTTTATTGTACTTGTAATTCAAGAATTACATATTTTTGGATTAATATATATATATATAAAAAAATCCAAAAAGAAAAAAAGTAGTTGGTGTCGGAAAAGTTATTCTAAGAGTTGTCTGTATGTGTAGCTGTATCTGGTTTTTGTTGTCCTACCAAATATATATATATATAGATATTATATAAATTAAAAAGGAAAAAAAAAAAGAAAAAAAATTATACCTTGTTGTTTTGCCTAGACATTTGTTCTAAGTCCTATGAAAAAAAAAAAAAATAATAATAATAATAAGGCTTTCAAGACACGTATGATTTATTGTCTTATGTTTTTTTGTTTCCTATATATATATAATTACAATTTCTAAATTATATAATAATAATTGTCAAAATTTAAATCTTAAATATTGAATAATCGACGGTCAAAAATAGCTTAGTCTATGTGAAACAATGCGGTTGCGGAGGAAGGTGACATTACAATATATATATATAATATATATATTAATATATATTATATATAATATATTATATATATAAAATAAATAATAAATTTCATCTCAAATAAATTTATATTTAATAAATTAAATCATAAAATATGTATATATTTTTTTCATTTTTAAAATCTCAAAATTTTTTATTTAAAATCATCTTTAATAAATTCTGTCAAAATTTTTAAAAATTGAACATCAAAAAAAAAAAAAAAAATATATATATATATATATAATAAAATTGTAAAATTTTTTAAATTTTTTTGTTAGTGAAAAAGATTTATTATTTTTAAGTAAAAATATTGAGATTTTAATAATGAAAAAATATATTATTATATTTGTTAAATATAAATTTATTTGAAACTAATTTAACAAATAATTTTATAAATAAATTAAAATAAAAAGAAGAAGAAAAAGAAAAAGAAAAAAAAAAGAAAGATAATATTGTTTAATTATCCAATTTGCAGTTATTTTATTACAAGTCTGGATAAAGATAAGGCATTCATCTTCCATTGATTATTCCTTTTTCTCAATTCCCTCTATATATAAGACTTTTTTTTTCTTTTTCTCTCTCTAGAAGTTCCAGTTCTGTGAATTTGTCTATCTGCTTCTAGGTTATCACTTTTCTCTCTATATCTATATATTATATATATATATATATATACTGATTTGTGTATGTATTAGGTTGCTGGTGTGGTGTGAGAAAAGGTAAAAGGAGAAAGCGATGTCTATTGTGTTCGACAGGAATAATTCTACTGCTACTAATAATAGTAGTTACAATCATGATCTTGATCGTCGGATCGGACGGTCAGGATTTGGTGCTCATAAAATGACTTGTCTTTCTATATACAGTGATGACAGCAGTGGCGGTAATTCGCCGCCTGAGTTTGGTGGGGATGAGCGGCGGCCGCCCAAGGTCGTGGTGGAGGAACGTGGACACGATTCTTCATCTTCTACTTCATCTATTGGGAGAAACAGCGATGACTCGCCGGCGGAAAGGTCATCGGCCGGCGAGGGCGAGGGCGAGGAGGAGGTTCAGAGTCAGTTGAAAAGTGGAGCTTTTGACAACTTAGAGGCGCTGGAGGAGGTCTTGCCTATGAAGTATGTTGTCTCTTCCGTCATTTTACTGTAGCTCTAGGGTTTGGATAAAAAGTATACATATGAGGGTTGAATGTGATTTTAGTTGATGAACTTTCTGGATAGTAATGTCTTTTGTCGCGAATTTTTACTAAAGTAGATGTATGTTTGGTTTGTAAATTGCAAGTCATATGTTAAGTTTTGGGTAGTTTGCAATATAATTCAACAGCATTTAGTGACCAGGATTTATGTTTTGGTTGGTAAAGGTGTTAGTTGTGCTGACGTAATTCTCACTATATAGAAAACCCTGACAGTTAGTTTGGTCAGTTTAGTGACTCTATGTGGGTGCTGTTGGAATTCTTTGAACAAATTCTTTGCAAAACGCAAGTTGACTCTTTTCTTTTTTGAGTGATCTTTTGTATTTCAGCTGGGATTCCAAACTCAAGATATGGTATACTTATTGTTTTCTTTATCCAGAATGTGTCTTGTTGATGTAAAATGTGGGAAAAATCAATTCAATGGTTGGATATTGTGTATAGCACTTTTTTCCACTTGTAAAATATGTTTATTATTTTTCTGGGTGGGGAGGGTGATGCCATGATTCTAAAATCCTAAAACTAGCAACTGTTATCCATCTGGAGGTTTCTGCAAATAGATTTTTTTCTGCGACATCAGTCTGAAAGTATTCTGTTTATACAGCCAATTTATGTATTATTTCCTTTGCCTGTTTCTTGATTTTGAATTGGTTCAATGAACAAAATTAAGTTTCCTTTTTATTTTCTTCATGGATGTGCTTTGGGTTATATGCAGGAGGAGCATCTCAAATTTCTATTCGGGCAAATCCAAATCCTTTACAAGCCTGGCAGATGCTGTATCTTGTTCTTCCATCAAAGATATTGTAAAGCCAGAAAATGCTTACACCAGGAAGCGCAAAAACTTGCTTGCTTTTAGCAATATTTGGGACAAGGACCGTACTAGCATTCAGAGAAGTAATAGTGGTGGAATAGCGAAGAGGCACTCAAACTCAAGAAGCTTGGTTGCTCTTGCAGCGACTATGGGTGGTTCTGAAAGCAATACTAGTAGTGACAATTCTATTTCACATTTGTTGTCTCCTGAAACCTGTCTTCCTCCTCTACCACCTCAAGTGAGAAGATCATCAAATGATTCTTCTTCATCACCTCCCAAACAGATGTTTTCTCCATGGCGGTCTCTCTCTTTGTCTGATCTGCAAGGTGCAGCTGCAAGTACAAGTATCCCTGGTCTAATGGTGAATAATAGGCAACAATAGGAACATTATGTTCTTGAGTTGGCCCCTTTTTCTTTTTTCCTGTCACCCTATGAATCTCAATTTGACTAGATATTCATGGAGGTGGAATATTTCAAACCATTGTAAGCCCATAGTACTTAATATTGTAGGTGTAGTATTCCGATTGGGCTGCTTCATGATGTAACTTTATACTATATTATGTTAGAACACTATCTACTACATTTGTTGTTAACTTGTTAGAAATGAATGCCGTTATACTGTTATGCTAGAATGTTCATTACATTGCAGATATTTTGTAATACATATATGAATGCTGTTATACTATTATGTTAGAATGTTCTCCTTGACATTTATGGTTGATTTTGATATGTATCAATGTGTTGTTCTCCTACGTCAAGAGGTTCTCAGCTCAGTCTTTTTGGTATTGATTAATTTACTGGGAGTCTTTTTATCTTTCAATTTTGAAGCTGAAGATGACTTGTGAAAAAGAGTATGTTTAAGGGATCGTTCTCTCCCAAGTATTGTGTGGGAAAGGGAATAAGTGTTCTTCTGCTTATTATACATTTGCAGTTTAACCATGTCGATTTCCTCCTTGCCTGGGGGGAGGAGGGGTGGGGAGAGGAAGGGTAAGGGGACCTTGGTGGCTTCTGAAGATGGCATCGGGAGTTTCTTTGACTGATTTACATTAGGTTCCTTTTTGGGTGTTGATGGTTTGGTTATTGTTTGTTATAATATTGGCCTTAAGAAAAATTCCTCAGGATGATTTTACAGCAATTTTTATTGATTTATTTAACAGAAATATGGGACGGGGAAAAGGAAAGAGGGAGCTACAGAAGTCCTCAACGGCTTTGCTAGCACAGGTGGTGTATATGGATGCAACACTCAAAAAAGCAATCATGGATTTCTACCTCAAAGACTACACAGGTATGAAGTTAAAGTTTAATCAGTCAAATGGGGATCAAGAATCTTGCTCTCTTGTTAAACTGCCTTTTTCTTGAGTAAGCTTCTAGTGATGTTAGATTTTTACATGTCATACATGATTGGTGGAGTTGTAACCCATGATTTCAGGATCCATAGGTGAAAAGGATTTAAAAGAAAAATTGGGAAGTCTTACTGACATTTCTGCATTAAATAAGAATTCGTGTTGAAATTGGGAATTGTCAACTGCTGAGATGTGAGATGTAAATGGAAACATTTGCATTCAGTAAATTGATTCCAAGTTACCAATATTGAGAATGAATATGCTCTCAGATTTTGCACTTTACCACCTATATTAAACATTATTTATAGTCTTCAGCTTTTATAATAAAAAGGCAATGGGTTATATATAAATGTGTCTGAAAGCACCGAGGCTTCTATAACCTTATTAGCCGTTTACTAGAAATAAATATGGATTTCTGTCTCTGTGCGGCTAACATATGAGCCAGTGGTAGCTTTCCTGAAGAGCGGCTGAGTAACATCAATTTTATACATACCAAATTAGGCATGGCTAGTATAGGCGTGAAAATGTATTGATGTTAGTATTTAGCTGTAGCCACCAAGCTCTAAATAGTATTCATCTCATAGAGCACAGATAAGTGCCTATTTCCGGACATTTTATGACGTTATAACTTTCCCGAAGTATGAAAGGATGGTATCAACAATAAAATGAAATATCGGCATAATTTTGACCTCATATACAAGGTTTCTGTGAATACAGGGATTTGGTCCAATGCCGCTTGACCTCATGAGAAAAATCAATCACAAAATCTTGACCTTATGATCACATATTTGGACACAGATATCTTGTAATTTATCGAAAATAAGCTGTACGATGACAGTGTTGCCTTTTCCTATTGGATAAATAGTATCTCATGGACTTGCGCCGTATCGAAAAGAACAAAAGTAATTGCATATAATATGATTGGCCATAAGGTGATATGATTGGCCATAAGGCGATATGATTGGCCATAAGGCAATATGATTGGCCATAAGGCGATGTGATTGCTATTTTCTACTACAGAAGTAAGATTTTGTTGATTACAGTGTGATTGGCTGTATAGCGACACTGCTCCTCTTTTCTTAGATGAATAGGACTCTGTTCATGTTGAATAGCTTGTATTCTGTAAACATTCATGATTCCGGCTTGATTTGATGAGATCGAGTGAACTTGTGAGCCTTTTAGCTAGGGGATTTAGATATGATTTGCCAATTTAAGTTTTCTGTTACCGGTTTCTTGTCATGGTTCACACTATTAAAATCTGAGTTGGAACTAAATATTAGTGAAAGAATATCAACCTAGACTAATGATCCTCTAGAAGTGTTTGTTGTTCTGTGTTGTATTTGAAATGCTATTTCAAAAGATGTGATGCATCTAATGTTGGTTTGATGAGATGTGAAGCTATATAGGATCACACCACAGACATTTGACTATTTTCTAAAACGACAATAACATAAGCATTTCAGTTTGTGAGCGTCCCTTAACGTAATTGAGATTAACTGTATGTTATGGTTTCTTATCTTAACTATCTTTAAAACTGTGAAGATCCTGTAAAATGGATAAATGTCTTGGACTTCTGCATGCTTGGTGATTTTATGGAGCCTTCCTAGTCTTTGCACTGGAGGCAAAATGGAGCCTGAACGGGATGAGAAGAAAGCGTTACAACAACTTTTGACTTATTATAATTACCTCAGGTGTAATGCTACGAGATTGGCTATTTTGGTAGCTAGCGAGTTCTTTGTTTTTTCCACCCTTCTTCATGTCTGACGTGTGGCACAGTGCCAGATAAGAATTAGACAGGAAAGGAAAATTTTTGAATCTGTCCAATTAGCCATGGCCTTGAATATTCAAAGATATTAATTAGTACCTACTAAAGATGATTTCCCCCCTCAAATGTATCCAAAATCATAATTACAGTCTGTTGCAGTAGTAGAACTTCATGAGTTTATCATTAAGTTGCTTATAAATAGGGTCGCATTCTGGAGTTTGCTTCACCAAGCGATTCATTGCGAGAAGCCAACCCTCAGGTTCTCTTCTTTACTTTTGTAATTTTTTGTTTACTAACTGATTTATGTTTTGATGTAAAGTTGTTCCTTAACCGATGAGATGCTCTGTGATTTAGCTTTGTGTAGAAAACTTAAGAGGCAATTTTGTATGTTTTTTAGTGGATCTCTAGTTGCACAAGGAAGTTGAATCTTGGTCAAAAGCACTTGGGAGTTAATGCGTAGCAAGTAGTTTCTGCAGAGAAATTGATGCTTCGTTTTTTTCCCTTTCCAGTTTTCTTTTCCTTTTGAGGTTGTGGGGGTAACTTTTTGACTTCTGATCCTGTGTAAACAGGTGATGGATTCTTCTCCAGTCAGTCACGAAGAATATTGTGCTTTCTACGCAATGGACCGAGCACTTTACACTATCCTTGCCATTGAGCTCTGGCGCAATCCTCTTGAATCTATGCAGATTGTGGCCCTGTGGATTTGGTTTGAGCGATTGGGATTCAGGAATTTAGTACAAAAGATCTTGTCTTTGCCTCGTGTTGTGATAAATGATTTAGCTGATGAAGCATTAGTATGCTACAGGTGCATCAGGGATCCACAGTTTCTACACTCAGCCAAAACCACTGACATCCCACTGACTCATAGGATGCTGAAGGGAGAGATCTCTCTAGAATATTTCCATGTAAATCGTGACACTGTAATTGGTGGAATTCATAGCGTTGTCGCTGAAGTTTGTGCCACGGCATTAGCAGATGTCATTGGCGATGCTATTAAGAGGCATTCTGCACACAAATTGCTGAAGAAGCAGAAGAACACTTTATCATCACCTGCTTTTGACCATCATTCTTTGGCTCACAGTTTTGCTAACTTGGGATTCGTAAATGAATTGCCAAAGAGCAACAACTCCATTGGCAAAAGTGTATTACCAGTTTCTGAACAGCCCTTACTTCACAGCTTAGTGAACATTGGTTTTGCAGGTGAAATAGCACAGGGCAGCAGTAGCAGCCGTGGCATTTGGGCGGCACCGCCATCTCCTGACAACTCTCTCTGTCATCATACCTTTTCTGACTTGGGAATTGATGGTCTACTATCAAGTAGCAGTGCTCCCGCTAATGTGGTAACATCAGCACTTCAACTGTCCCTGAATCGTATCTTTGCTAAAATGGGCCTTGCTGGCCATCAGTTACCTGGTAGTGTACTTCCTGGTAATTCTGTTCATCCAAGACCTGCACCGTCCATGGGTCACAGCCTTTTTAACCTGGGACTTAGAGATGAACTCTGCAACAGTCCTGCCCAAACTATTCCAGGAGGATCATCACTTCTCCAGCAATCTTTGATTCATTACAGCAGCTTTCCTGACTCAAGGTGTGGAGGCAGAGGCGATATATTTGATGGGAGGTTTGGAGGCAGAGGAGATATATTTGATGGGAGGTTTGGAGGCAGAGGAGATATATTTGATGGAAGGTTTGGAGGCAGAGGAGATATATTTGATGGGAGGTTTGGAGGCAGAGGAGATATATTTGATGGAATGAGCATCACTCGCAACGGATCAGCAGCAGCAGCAGCAGCAGCAGCAGCAACGGCAGTAGCAGCAGAGAATAGGACTTTATTTGTGACTTTCTCTAAAGGGTATCCGGTAACTGAAGCAGAAGTCCGGGAATTCTTCACTAAACTATTTGGGGAATGCATAGAGTCATTCTACATGCAACCGGTAATGCCTCCTGAACAAGCACTCTATGCTCGGGTTGTTTTTTGTAAGCCTGATATCATCGATTTGGTTCTCAATGGTCTCCAGAAAGCTAAGTACACCATAAATGGGAAACATCTCTGGATGCGCAAGTTTATTGCTAAACGTGCAGATAAACGACTATCCTAGTCGTAATAAGACAGCAGCAGCCCCCTGACCCTGACTCTTTTGCTTTTGTCCTGTTTTTTAATTTTGGGGTTGCCCGTACGAATTCTTCCTGTTTTTAGGGTGTCTAATTTCCAGTTACTCGTCTGTTTTTCTGTGTTTTCAGATCCAAGTTTATAAATTTGTTTTAGTGTTGGTCGAGATACGGACACTATAACAAAAAGAAAAAACAGTCATGTTATAGTAATAATTTTCACTACCCTTTTCAATGTCTGTTTTATTACCATGTTTTTAAAATGTTTTCCGTTTCTTTTTCCTTTTTACTGTCTACTCCATCATCTCAAAGAAAAGAACATCAACCATCTGCAGAAATTATCATTCAGCAGAAGGAAGATGAAGAAGAAGAAGATTCAATCAGCAAGTCTTTGAGTTAAATTGGCTGTTTGCATATTAATTGGACAAATTATCTGACGAAGAAAAAGTGAAAAGAACAAAAAACGGTGAATTAATAACAAATCTCTTTTCCCGTGCATGCATATTCAGAACAAGTTCAATTTGTTGGGACCCGTTTTTTTTAATAATAAATAAATTCTCTGATTTCTTAGCATATATTCTTTACTCCTCAAATTATAATTTTTTTTTATTTTTTAAAAAATTGGTCAATAAATTATAAACATATTCTGAATTTTTTTTTATTAAGTTAATTTTTAACAGAATCACTAATATAATTATTTCTTTTATAATTGAAAGTATATATTAGTATTCAAATTTCATGTTTTACATAAAATAAAAGTATATATTAGTATTCAAATTGTCAAAAATTTCAGCCCATTTTTTAATTTACAATTTTGCTTCCATGGAAAAGATTCTATTTGAAAAAGGGAAGAAAGAAAGAAAGAAAGAAAGAGTACTACTCTCACCTTTCCTCTAGACAAAAAGTGTATTTGAATTTAAATGTAAATGTAAAAAGGAGTCGGTTACTTTTTATTTTATTATTATTTTTTTTTTTTTGTACATTTATTGGTGTGTATTGGAAGCCCTTAATAAATGAATTTTTTTTTCCTATTAAGCACTTACCATATATTATTATCATTAAATAAACATATATTATATATTCAACGTTTCACACTTGACTAAAACTGTCAATTTTTTTTTTAATAAATTTAACCAAAATTTAAAAATTGGTGTGTTTATTTATAATTTTAATAAATAATGAATTTAAAATACGAGACAAAAATATCTAAATTTAAATAAGATTTATTTATGTTTTTTTAAAATAAGAGTACAACTTGTAATGATGACGTGGCGTTATATATTGTTATGATGACGTCACAAAACTGTATTTTTTAAAAAAGTTTATTTAGGGTAGAATATTTTCATTCCCACAAAAAAACAATAATTTGCCTCCTCACAACAAAACACACATAAATTTTTTTTATTTCTATAAAAATAAATTATATATAATAGAAAAATTAACTCTCAATATAAATATATTCTTTATACACATATAATTATATTCTAAAGGTTTAAATTAATACAAAAAAAGAATTTTGTTGTTAAAAAAAAGAAGAAAGAATAATAATTAGATTAAAATTTTATAAAATTAAAAAGAAAAATATTAATTTTTCTTTTATTAGAATTAGATTTTTTGTTTCTGAACTCATTATTATTTTATAAATATTTTAATATTTTCTTAATATAATATATATATATATATATTAAGCAAATTCAAACTTTTTTATGGTATTATTTTTATAATAAAATTTTGGAATAATGCGATTTTCAAGGTCATTTATAACTCATTATTTTCTTTATCAAATAGGATTCCTCCAATATTTGACATTTTTTTCCTTAAAAAAAGTAAAAAATCCTAGAATTTCGTGTCATGGCCACATTAAATTACTAATCACAATTTTTAATTTTTTTTAATTTTTCAGAATCCTAGATTTAAGTTATTATTCTTCTTAATTGAATTTAATTTAAATTATATACATAATATAATTTTTATTTAAAAAACTAATATTTAAAAATAGAGAATATTTATATTAAAATTTTAAATTTATATTATGTATCAATTTAAAAAATTTGAGATTTATCACATTTTTAAATTATAAACTTCTTAACAATTCCAACAAGATGTAAATATAGAGCAATTAAAAATTAAATATTTCTATAATTTTAAGATAATTAAAAAATAATAATTAAATCAATTTATATAAAATACGCAATTGCAATACTTACTCACAAAATTGTATCCAAAGCAATATATATATATATATATTATATATATATTATATATATATATATATATTATATATATATGCATATAAAATAATTTGATTTTGCATTTTTCTTTTCAAGTAAACAATTAAATTTTAAAAAATTTTGATTTAAAAAAAATTTACCACTAAACCTGTCAATATATATATATTATATATATTTTTAAAAAACCTAAATTAAAAAAAAAAGAATAGGCCCAAAAGTAAGGCCCAGAATATTTATGAAGTCTATATATAAGCGAATCTATGGTCCAAGAAAATACTTCAAACTGTACAACTGCTTTTACGTCTGGTACTCGTAGAAGGACACCGAATATCCTTAGTTCATCAGTAATCCATTATTTTTCACTCTCAGAAGAAGTCCAGTGATTTCGTAGAAAAGGTTTCAGCAAATTCATAAATTTATCGGGAATTCGTGAAAACTAGTACTTTTTTTTGGGGGGGGAGGGGATTCTTTTGTAGTTCTGTAATTGAATATTTGGGGTTTTGGGGAATGGAAGGGAGTTCGAATGGCGAAGAACCGGCTTCATGGACTGAACTTTACAATATCAATTTGATGCCTTCCGAATTCTTTGTCAAGTTCAGAAAAGAAATTGAAGGGTTTCGTGCGGGTCTCAATTTGGAGGTACACTTATTTCTGGTGTAAAGAATCTATTTCTGTTGTGGATTGTGAAGTTTAGAATGGTTAAATTTCAGTTTTATTGTCTTATACTTTGTGTATTTCTGTTCTCGAACAATTGAAAAATGGGAAAAGTCCTACCTTTTGTAAAGATAATGTTCTTTGTTCATTTTTTTTAATGTAATTAGGGATTGTTTCATGATGCGTGGGCTTAATTGTAGAAAACTGGGTTAAATTCTGCTCTCGGCAAAGTTATTTTTTAAGTCTATATGCTGTTATATGACAATTGGATTAGAACAAATCACAGCTGTATGCTTCTTGTTCTTGGATTTTCATTTATGTGTTTCTAATTTTTAAAACGAAAGCAGCCAAAATGTGGAAAATCTTCACTAAAGTCTGTACCGGAATTACAGTCTTACAATTGTGATTATCCTGATAAAATATATGGAAATGTAATTGTTTCAATTGTTACTTTGATTAGTTCTACAATGTTCCGGTGAATGAGTATCAAGCAAAGTTGGTTTTAAAGCCTTTAGCCCAGGATCGACGATGGAAGTTCATGTACGAACCTTTACAACAGGATGTTCGTCTTGTTTCCAAGAAAATACCAGTTACAAAATATATGAATCTTCAGGTTGATGCTGATTCTTTTTTTGGTTTGTCCTTATTTAAATATGCAGAAGATTCAGTTCTCTAGTTAATGTTTATAACTAATAATGTAGGTAGGTGTAGGGCATAACTTTAAGTTGAATGCCACTGATTGGAAGTGGAAGCTTAGTACTTGTTTAGGTGGAGATGGTTTTTCTCGTATTCGGAATAAAACAAAACTTGGCTTGTTTCCTGGTGTGGATTTCCGTTTCGGGTGGAAAGCTGATTATGTGCTTCCAGAAATTGCAGGGTAAGTTGATCATCATCCTCTTTGCTTCAGTACAGATGAAATCATGGTATCATCTCTCATTCGCTGATATTCCCCTTTTGACAGGGGTTTAGGCACAGATGAACCATTATTCAACATGAATTCTGGACGCTTACAGGCATCTCTCGACAGAGTAGAGACCATTTTCACTCATACTTCGGAATCCCAGGTGTAATTACATTCACTTTATTAGTTCATATTACTGCATTTATTTCATTTCTACAATTGAATGTGCTAGACAGTTTGTTTCCCTTTTCTTGGTTATATATATATATATATATATATTGCTGTAGAACTAGTTTTTCCCTTCTACTTTTTCTTGAGGAAATGCTTTTTTCCCCTAACTTTTGTTTACTAAATCATCTTCAAGAGAGGGGATTTAAGTTTGTTTGAGAGCATTGACATATTTGCTCTTCTGTGGAATGATGCCAGGAAAGGAAGGAAGGAATCGAGCTCAAGAAATGTTCTTTAGGATATATAAATAAATAAATATATATATAGAGAGATGTTGCAGTCGAATTTAGTTAGAAATGGCGGTTTTTTTTTTTTTTTTCTTTTAGGGGTAAAAACCTCTGTTTCCATTATTCTGTGAATATTTTTTTATCAATATGATTTTATGAAGGAAAAGGGGCATTCTGATTCAAATTTGAAAGTTCCCAAAATCATTAAAATTCGTAACTTTTTTTCTTTACAGTCTCAGAATACTCATAATTATTGTAGCCGTTAACTCTTCTTATCCTTTTGAATACAACGGGCAAATTTGTTCTGCCTCTCTCATAAATATATATTATATATATATTTGGTTATCTTCTCTGGTTCAAGAAGAAAGAAGATCTGCAACAATGGCGAAGATTAGAAGTTCATCTTGTGCTTTCCCAAATCTTCTACTTTCCTTCCTAAACTTCATTCTCTTCATCCTCTCCGCATCATCGATTGCGCCAATAATTTTCCTCAAAATGCCACCGACATCACTGGGCTGGGCATTTTTAATGATTTCATCCATTTCACTTTTCTCCTCCTTCATCGGATTCTACTCTCAGCTCGCCCGTTTCTGCTTCGTTACCCACATCTCCCTCCTCCTTGCCTCCTCGATTGGGCAAATTCTAGGGTTTCTCGCCTTATTCACCAAGGAAAGTTCCAGTCTCTCGCTGCTGAAATCGAAGAGAGATCCGAAGGAATCAAAGGTTTTGGTGAGGGTAGAATGTGGGGTTCTGATGGCCATGTTTGTTGTCCAATTGGGAGTAGTGATTTTGACGTGCGCTGTGCTAAGCTGTTGTGCTTTGGAAAGTGACAGAGAAGTGGAAATGGGGAGGAAGAAGAGGAGTCAGAGGAAAGTGCAGCAGGAGGAATCATCCATGGATAATAATAGTAATGGTGATGAAGTTAAAGGGGAAGAGTTTGGGGAGAAGATGAAGAGTAAGTATGGACAGTGGGTCTAGAATGTTCTATTACTATTTATCAATCTCTGGTTTTTGTTTTGGAAGGTCACTATGGGGTGGCCATTGTTGTTGTTGGATGTGTGCTTCAATTTCTTCCATTAATTAATGTAATTCAGATTTTCCATTACTTTAAACTTGGAAGAGTTTCTTCCTAATTCATTTAGGTTTTGGAGTTGATTCTTAATGTAACTGAAAATAAGAAAAAGTAGTAATGGTCCCGTTACACCTATAAAATATTTTAGCAGTTTTACAATAATAACAACCAAAAACAATAATTGATGCCAAATTATTGTTACCTCAAATTAAACTAAACAATTTGCTCATTAGAACATGAGCAGGATAAATTATAGGATATGCTTGTGACCTACACTCATCCACACACACACACACACACACTACTTCTACATCATCCATGAAGTTGTGATAATATAAAGATAAATCCAAAATTGTGATTTTTCTTTATATAATATAATATATATATATAGATAGATAGATAGATATATATATATATATATATATATATATATATATAGAGAGAGAGAGAGAGAGAGAGAGAGAGAGAGAGACAGACAGACAGACAGAGAGAGACAGAGGGAGACAGAGATAAATCCAACTTCTGGTCGGTGTCTCAGCTGTTGAAAAATGCTATCCACATCCACATCCACTACTTCTACATCATCCATGAAGTTGTGATAATATAGAGGGGTTAATATGTATATATATATATTACAGAATAAGAACTGTGAATGTTACTTTTACGAATCTTTAGGGAGGAACATATAAGAGAGAATCAAGAGGGGAGTTTGCTTTTGTTTGAATTTACTGACATTGCTTTATAGTAATCATTGGCCAAAGGAACTTACCTCAAAAAGCAGTGAATGATTTTGAACTAAAATATGGCAGCTCATAGTAAACCTTACACAAAGTAGATAAACAGAAAACTCAGGTCCATATTTTTTTGCTTTACTTTTGTCCCTTTAATAAAATAATGAATGGCCTGCCAATGGAGATTGACTGGCAACTAACCTAAATCTGCTACCACTTACCAGCCATGTTCTTCATTACTTTTTGTTTTTGTTTTCATTCTTCTGACAAAGTTTTAATGTATTGGATTTGATTTCTCAATTTATCCCAAGACAAATCCAATCAGGAAGGGAGGGAGGGAAAGAGTTGGATATGTTATCAATGGCTTTACAGCAACCTTGTTTCTTGAAAACTTCATGCCATGGCATTAATGGCAGCAAAACTCTGTACTACAACAACTATAGGAGAATTCATGGTAAATCATGTTGGAAAATGTGAGTATATATTCTTGAGGTTTACTTCATTCTTTCCTTTCTGTTTGATTATCTAAAAGTTTTTCTTTAAACTCACACAGGTCAATGGATTCCAGTTCTTGTCCTCAAAGTCATCATCAAACAAAAGAAGAGAAAGAAAAGTTGAAGGAGGTTTCTGTTCCTCATTTTGAAACTTTTACCCCATCAAAACTAAAATTTGATAGACAGCAGCAGCCACAGGATCAAGTGTTGTTGGTACAAGAGAAGAAAAGCTTTGAATTTGGGCAGTTTGTGGCACGACAGGCTCTACTTGATGAAGAATATTGGGTCAGTTAATCAGTGTCCAAAATTCCTCACTTTCACCTCAGAGTTCACATTGATCTAATTCCCTTTTTAGTTTCAATCATGAATGATTTTTTGCAGCTTTATCATGTTTTTTATTATGTTTAGACAGCAGCCTGGTTACGAGCAGAGAGTCACTGGGAAGACAAAAGAAATGATAGGTATGAACAAGAATTCAAACTCAAGATCTCCGCTCTGATACAATATTAAATCAATCCATTGGGCTAATCTATACAGAGACTGCAGATTTTCTACTAATGTTTTAGTCAAAAGGGGAGAAAGAATTGTTTGATTAACTATACATATGGTTTTGTAACAGATATGTGGATAGCTACAAAAGGAAATTTGCAGAGCAGGTAAGAAGAAGAAGAAGAAGAAGATGATATTTCTTCAACAACTATGTACATATAAAGAGACTAATTATATCTTATCGAAATTTCAAACTATGCAGGAATTCAATGCATTGAAAAGGAGATGCAAAGCAAAAATAGGGCATAAATGCACTTGCATTGTTGTGGTAAATGAATATCCCTAATAGCATAATCAATCAGTATATTAACATTATTGATTTTGAATAAAATTAACTGGCCGTGATAATCATAATCATAATCATAATCATCAGGTAAAGAAAGAAGACAGAGATGTGAAACGTACTGTGGTAAAGAGTGTTGTTGGAACCCTAGATTTAAGTATCCAATACTTCCCACATGGAGCATCCTTCTTCCCAGGGGTATGTATATGTATTGTATTGGTTAAGATCAAGAACCTAGATTTCAAGAAGTTGAAAATATGGTAGTCTGCAGGAACAAATGAGGGCTGCTCTTTTCTGCAGTGTGGAACAAAATACATCTGAAAGATATGGCTATATTTCAAACTTATGTGTGACGAAATCAGCACGGCGCCAAAGAATTGCAAGCCATATGTTGCTATTTGCCATTAGTTCTGCCAAAGTAGATGGTTAGTATATTATATATATATATATTGCATTGAATTTAACTGGCATTGGCAAAATTGGGAATAAACTGGTGCTGAATGAATATCAGGAGCAGAACAGGTGTTTGTGCATGTACATAGAGATAATAAAGCAGCACAAGAATTGTATTACAAGATAGGTTTTCAGGTCAATTTTAAACATTTCTTTCAAATGACATTTCTTTTTTAACCATTTTCAGGTTTTTAATGTTTAATTGATTGTTATCTTTCAGGTAGTTGAAGAAACAAGAGTTGGTCGGTCAGATGAGCAAAATTATTTGCTGTGCTTCAGCCATAACGGGTTTTTATGCTAAAATCTTATATTGGATGAAACGAAAAACACAGAGGATAGATAATAGATGTACATAGTTATTCCCTGTATTACAATTTGGCTTGTGTGACAAAAAGAAAGCCAAATAGCATGTTAAGTTACTTTTTTGCTTGTACATTACATGCAAAGCCTAAGACATCCATGTAAGGTAATTCTAGGAAATCTCAAAAAGCTATGCAAAAATGGTGTCATTATTTGAGGAACATATATTCAACTTTTTAAGCAAGACAATTCAGAATAGATCCCCCAACCCCCAACCCCCAACCCCTCTACTCCTTCTAAAGAAAAGGAAAAGAGAAGATTTGATCACACAGGTCACGAGAATGATGAATAGCGGAGTGGTCCTCTGAGAAAGTCAGGTGAATTAAGTTGTTCCAGTATTGGATTCTTCTTTAGTCCAATAATTTCAACTACTGAATTTGAGTGGCCACACAGGAATACATCTGTAATCTGCAAAGAAAGTATACAACTGTTATGTAGTAGTGCAGTTTCAAATGAGACGAGAACACCTACATCATTTGCAGGTTCTTCATACACCTCCAGAAATGTACCAAAACCAAATCACAGATCAAGTGGTAGCGGCTTAAATTCAAGAAATTTCCCAGAACTAATTAAATAAGGCATATCAGGAACGCAAAAGTGGGCAAAAGTGGGCTAATTACTATTGTATAATCCATGTCTTGTTCAATTATCCGGATAAAGACTAATGTGTGTCCTAATCCAAGTCCTCCATTTGGCTACTAAAATCATTTTCATGCAAAAGGGCTTGGCAGTTGCAGTTCAACAATTTAAGCAAGTACAAAAGCAACCAAGTACAGACCAAACTTTTGATGAAAGCTTTTCTGTCATTTTCGAGTAAAGTATCCAGTGATCCCCGGGGTAAGACTAACCAACAAGCATGAAAGATTGTGAAATTAGTGAAGAAGCTAATCTAAGAATAATAATACTGGGGTTTAAAAGCTCTAGACAAACCACCTCAACTAAGATCAGGTTCAGTAAGCAATCTAGTGTAAATATCATCTTCTCGGTAAAGTTTGCACTGGACATGTAAACCTCATTCAAAGCCCACTCCTACCAGCCAAACCTACTCATAGGCAAATTTTACTTATTAAGAGAAATTTACACGAAGCTGTTTAAGTCATCCATTTCTACCTGAGTACAACCAAATACTTTCAGTACTTTAAGAGACGAGCAGCTATCCACAATCAACCCTAGTGCTTCTTCTTTCAATTCCCGACACCAAGATAAATCCAGACTGTTCAAGTTTCTTGAGTGCCTTGCAAGAGATATGGCAGTATTCTCAGCGACCTAAAATTTTCAGAACGGCACAATTAAGCATGAGATAAGATATCCGAGAAGAGACAGTAAGAAAATTCCAACCAAAAGATGCCCTCTTCCTAAGTTAATTTACTAAGATAATTTTGCAATCATTCTAAATATATCATCCCCCACCTTCGAGATATTGGTTCTAAGATTATGCCATGAATCATAGAAGAGTGAGAAATGATACAAGAAGGCAGGCTAACCACTATAGGAAAAAAACTCTACAGGCACATGATGGAGAAAATATTAAAGACAGTGGAGTACCATGATGACATTACTAAGTGACAATTCTTTGAGAGGCTCTCCACACATCTCAAGATATGCAGCAACAGCTTCATCACTGTAAGACAGCCATGGAATAACATTCATCTGGTTAGCTTATTTTTCAGCATAGAGAGAACAGATGTACAGGAAATATCCTATGAAACAAAAACCAAATTAGAAGCAATAAAACAGATAATTAGACAGTTAACCATTCTTCTTTTCTGTATTTGTTGGCTACATCATAGCAATTTAGAAGAGATAAAGAGCTGTGTTCAGAACCAGCTCAGACTCCCCTATTAATTTATTCTCATATGTTCTCCGAAACCCTTGAGCAATATGTTTCAGCACAGTAATCCAGATTTATTTTCCATGAAAAAGACATATCAGAAACTGCTGTCCAAACATCCAATTCCTTTGAATGTCAGATGTTACCTGGAATATGAACCTAATATATACAGTTTTTAGGGTTTAGCCTCTCTAAATATAATTAGATTCATTGAAATTATCAAATTCCTTACTTGTACAGTTCAACTACCCTAATACTGTCATATTTAAGGGATTACATGTCCAAAAACATATTAAATATTAATATGTCCAAAGTTGCAGATAAGCTACATGTCCAAGGCACAATGTAATCGATTCTTGAACAGAGTTAGCACCAAATGGTATCCATTCCTGAGTCAATTTTTACCACCACTATAATGCCCTCAAGCCAAATGGTTAAGGAAAATAAACAAATCCAATTGGCAGGGAGAACCTATGAAAATAGACTTACTAGAATAAATCAGTATGCATGATGAAACAAACACACACACACATAAAACAATTAGAAGCCTTAGTTCAATTAAACCTGAATGCATTGCTTCGAAGTTTTAGATTTTGAATGGCTTGACAACCATTCGCAAGGTAACCTATAGCAGCATCTGTTAATTTGGACAAATTAGAAAAGTCAACAGCACATAATCTAGGACATGTCTCTGCAATAACTCTCACAGCTGAATCTGTCAACTTCCTGCAAAACAAAACCAGAGAGAGAAGTTATAAATATATCCTGAAAATTCCATGTAATAGAGAAACATGCTAAATAAAACATACGTGCAATTTGCCAAAACAAGCTCCTTCATGTTGTGACCTCGTAAAGTGGAGAATTCATGAATGAAATAATCAGAGACAGTCTCAATGCCAGCCAATGATAAGACTTCCAAGTTATCTATCTTTAGCAAAGCTGGAAGCATGACCATGGCATCTATCTCTTGGCAGTCGTCTAGATATAGTTCCTTCAAAACTGATCCCAGTGAAGCAGCCAAATGGCAAATGCCATTAGATGTAAGTAGAGAACATTGGCTCAGATTAATGGATCTCAAAGCTGGTACCGATGAAACCAGGACACTTAACCCAGCATCAGAAAGTCGATATGCGCCCCTCAATGACAGTGAAATTAGTGCTGATAAACTCTGTGGTGAACGAGCCAAGGTAGTTGTTAAAATATAGTCTGCCAAACAGCGTCCACTGTGATCTAGCTGTAGCACCTGACAGCACAGAAACAGGGGGCTCAAGATTCTTCAGTAATCAACAGTAAAGGATGCTTCATACCATAATGAAGAGGTATGTTCAGTTGCACACAATAGACAGTTAAAGCCAGATCAAGTTCACTGAAAAGCAACAAAGATATTAAAGATGAACTACAAGCCAACATTACTCAGATAAACTGGCTTCTCCATGATAAACCCTAAACCCTAAACCAAATAAAAGAAATTTTATAATTGATAAATAATATGTTTCATTTATCAGTTTTCCATGATAAAAATAGCATAGGCTGAATTTCAGACCTTTCCTTGGAAGGCGCAAACAGAGATACACTGTTACTAACTTGAAATGCCAACTCAAACATCATTAATAGAAATCACTTGCAAAAGAATAATCGCAAAAAAGAAAAATGATGTTGCAAGAACAAAATCATAGCAAATTTGACAAAACATGCAAATAATTGCTACTACTTCTGTACTATTTGGACAGGAAATTCATCTTTAAATGTGTAAGTAAATAAAACTCACCGTCAAGTTGCTAAAATCACATTGTTCAAAGGCCCCAGTGAAGGCATCCTCAGTTAACCATGAACAATCCCCCAGGTGTATCTCTGTAGGAGAACCATGTACAAGAAGTTGCAGAAAATGGCTGTCCATTCTCCGAGCATTACAAAGAAGATGTGAAAGCTTGTGCCTCATATTGTCGGGGACACAGTCAAGTGAAGTAATTGCATCAGCATTTTTCACAAGAACAGATAGGCACAAATCTTGCAATGAGGGGGCTGACTTCTTCTGAATATTACATTTCTTAACCTTTTTGGGAACCCATAAAACTGAAGCAGCTTTACCTTTGCCAGAGGGCTTACCTTGCTGCAACCTTGCATTCATTACACGGTCCCTAATGATCTTCATAGCTGTAGAAAATGGACCAGGCCAGTCTTCAGTCTCCCTATTAATCTCAGGCTGAGGAATGTCTCCACCAGGAGCATTAGCAAAATTATTATCATTTTCCTCTTCTTCTTGAGAAGAGAAATGTGCAAAACGATGCGCATTTTTTTTTGCTACATTCCGGAAGTATTCCTGATAAGCTCTTCTACTTTCAGCATAAGATATAGCTGGTTCTTGGGATGGTGTACTATCAGAAAAGTTAGGAGCAGCATTGCTATTTTCTGTTTCTACTCTAGTTTCAGACTTAGATTCTAGTATAGCAACGCTTTTAAGGGAGAGGTTAAGCTCATCTAATTTTTCCTTGCCTTTGTCTATCCTCTCAGTATTTCCATTGGCTTCTTCAAAATCTTGTTCCAGTTCTACCTGACCAGCAGCCCTTGTGACAGAATCTTCCTCAAGTACCTTGGTTTTGCCTTTTTCTTCTCTACTAAAGTTTAGCCCACGGTTAAAATTACCATTTGCAGCCTCAGTTGTGTCAGAATGTAAACCCTTTCTTTTTCTGCTTGACTCTTTAACATTTCCAGTAAATTTAGTCAGCCCCGAGAATGATTTTGAAGCCAATCGAGCACTCCGTCTTTGTACAGCTCCAGAGGCTAAATCCCCAACCTCTTCAGCTTTTTCAGGGGATTCAGATTTTACCACCGCAGTAATTTCTCGAGACCTCAACACGGGCATTTCTACTCTCTACAGTCTCTGTACAAGTGAACTGAGCACTTCAATTCAAAGAAACGGAAAACAAAAATCAACAGTTTAAAATTTGTAACAGACAAAAACTTCAAAAAAAACAAAAATAAATAAAGAAAAAAGAAAAATATATATGACGCACATGAGCAGATTCAAGTTAAAAAATAAGAGATAATAATTGAAAAGGAAAAATAAAATAATCCCCCATACCACACATAGAATGAATGCTAGCATATTCAGGGCACGAGTGTACACCCAGAAAACATACAAAATTCTCCAATTGAACTGAAACGATAAGTAATCGGATAATAACTACTCAGTTACAAAACAAGACAGAAGCGACCGCAAGAGAGAGGGAAACAAAAAAAATAAAATGGCGCGAAAGATGAACTAAAGATAGCGAGAGAGGCGAAAATAACATACACCGGCAGTGGGCAGCGACGACGACGGCGGCTGAAATATCAGGCAACCAGACGAGAGAAGAAAGAATTAGCTGCAGCGACGGAAAGAAGAGGAAGAGAAACAGTCGGCAAACAGGCAAAAATGGTGTGTCTAATAAATTTTTTGTCTGGTGAAAACGAAAAGTTTTATATATCTGTAGATAATAAAATTTTATTTACATTATTTTATTATATATATTTAAAATATAAAATTTAATTAAATTTTATTTGTATATGAGGTAAATTTCCAGAAAAAAACAGAATCTCCAACCAAAATTTTATGAAGTGCCAAATTTTAAAAAAAATTAAAAGGGAATATTTATAGATAAAAAATGATATTCGATTTGGAATTTTCTAAATTTTTATATTAGAAAAAAAAAATTTCAATAATATTCGAATTATAATTTTATTAATAATTGATAAATAAATAGCTTAATAAATAATATTAATTGTAAAATTTTTAAATTATATATATATTTTTATAAAGAGAAGATATATACCAAATCAAATCTAAAAAATTCAAAAATCTCTAATTAATTAAATTTATTTTAAGATCAATCCAAAACGCTATTTCAATTTTATTGAATCGATCAACCTCAAAAACCTATACAAATATTTTTAATTTCATTACATGTAATTTTTATTTATTTGTAATTTTTATTTTTTGAAAAAATTTATAAAAATTTGTTCACAATATTATATTAAAAAAAGAGAGAGAGAGAAAGAAAGAAAACAGCTTCTTTAACACGCGTGTTGGACATGGACAGTTGTTCCCGCCAAAAAAAAAAAGAAAGAGAAAATGAATAATTAGATAAAGGTGTAATTAATTATTGTAATACCAAAATTTAGTAAAATTTTGGGAAAGGCGGTTCATGATTAGTCAGTACTATTTAGTCCCACATCGGTTTCCGAATTAGGTTGCACGAGGACTACATTCCGTTCCATTTTTTCTTTTATAAATGCAAGTATTGTTAAAAAAAACAATTTCAATTATATTATATTTTTCTCAATTTAAATTACCTGTTATTAGTAGCAAGATTTTTTTAATTGTATTAAATTAATGATTTTATTTTTATTTTTTTTTATACTTTAATTTTTACTACCGACACACATACAAAGTGCATGATAATTTTTAACTAATTTTTAATAAAATTGAATAATAATTAAATTCTATAAATAATTACATATTTTAAGTAATATTATACAATTTTTATTTTATAATAATAATGTTTGTTATATTTAAAGTATTTAAAGTTTTTATTTTCCGAAATTTGTAATTAATAAACAATTAATCCGAAAAAAATATTAAGGACCGACTAGAAAGAAAATTAGAATAATTTGTGACTTTGATTCCAAACAAATTTATGTTTGGCAAGTTTAGTCCCAAATTTTTTTTTTAACTTTTAAGGTCTCAAACATTTTTTTAAGTGAACAATAAAGTCCTTTTTTACGGATTCTGTCAAAAACCTTAAAAATTTAACGATTTTTATATTTTGTTAGTTAAAATTAAGGGTAAAAAAGTCATTACATGTAAAAAGAAAGAAAAAATAAATAAATAAAAATTTAAATTTAAATTTAAAGGAATAAATATATTTTTATATTTTATATTTTAAATTTTAAAAATAAAATATCTATCAAAATAGTGAGAATATCAAAATTTCTTGGTCAATCTTCTTCTTCTCCGGCTACAAACAATATTTTTATTATTTTCTGACATCTCTGAAGAAGAAAAAAAAGATAAAGAGAATCTTTGTAAAAAGAAAAATTTTCTACTGAAATATTTTTGTTAGGAGAAAAACTTTTATTATTAATAAAAAGAAATGTTCATTCTCTTTTATATATATATATATATATTTTTTTTTTTAAAAAAATGTTAGAAAATCATAAAAATCGGGTTTGCATCTGATGAAGAAGATGAATATTGACGAAGAATTTGATAGATTTTTTATTTTTAAAATTTTAAATTTTAAATGTGAGCACATTTTTATCTTTTGTTTAAATATTATTTTTAATTTTGTCATTTTGTAATGACTTTTTTATCTTTATTTTTAATTAATTAAATTTAAAACTCGTTAAATTTTTAAAGTTTTTGACAGAATCCGTCTAAGAGAACTTTATTGTTCACTTTAAAAAAAGTTTGGGACTTTAAAAATTAAAAAAAATATTTTGAGACTAAACTTGCCAAACATAAATTTGTTTAGTCCCAAAATAATTGAATAATTGAATAATTTAAAAGTTAATAATTGAATAAAACCAATTATTCAAGAAAATTATTTAAACCAAGTACCAAAATAATTTACTAGCAAAACATAAGGGACTAAATCGATAAATTGTTTTTATTTAAGAATAGTCCGGAAAGAAAATAAACCAAAAATATTTTTCTAAAATAATGTATGGAAACAAAAAATTAAGGAAGAAAAAATTATATATATATATAGAAAGAAAACTGTAATTAAACAATTAATTCTGGACAAAAAGGGAAAAAGTAATAATTATTAGCACCTCAAGAAAAAAGCCATAAAAATGACCAAAATATTATTGGATCATTTTACCGCGTCCAATTTCCAGCCTATAGTTGCAGAGCATGAGCCTTCCTTTTCAATTTCAATCATTTTCCAGCTCTATTCTGCAAAGGAAATCCTCTGTTGCAGCTTTCTCCATTAATGCCAGCAATATCTTCTCCAATCACTGTGTTTCCCGAAGATTGATTCTTCATCATCATCAATTCTTTATGCTGCAGATTCACGTATGAGTGTTTGAGCTTCTTTCTTTCCTGCATCGTACAATATGGGCCAACATCACAATCATCATAGCCAACAACTTCACCACAACAGCGGCGCCGACGCAGATGGCGTTTCTCAGCGAGTCATTAGTCCTCGATTTTCGGGTCCAATGACTCGTAGAGCTCATTCATTTAAGCGGAATAACAACGGTAATAGTTCTCAAAACAATCAGAGTGGTAGCGGTAGTGGGAGTAGTTCTTTAAGCAACCATAGTCATCACGAGATCAGTGTGCTCAACTCGCCCAGATCTGAAATTAATAGTAACGCAGTTACTGGTGACGCGTTTGAATCTTTTGTGGAGAAGAAGCAGAGTCGTTTGAGTAAATTGACTCAGAGGGTTCATTTGAAGAAAAATATTGGATCTTTTAATGTGGATTTTGGATTGGGGTTGGAGCTGAAGGGAAAGAGGAAACTGGGGCACTGGATGTTTTTTGTGTTTTGTGGGGCGTGTTTGTTTTTAGGGGTTCTGAAGTTTTGTGTCAACGGTTGGTTTGGATCTACCATTGAAAGAGTTGGTTCCAATCAGGTTGGTTTCTTATTGTTTCCTGTAAATCTCTGTTACATGGTTCTGAATTAATACCGCGTTCCTTCGTGCTTTATCTGTTCTTCAACTGTGGGAAGCCACACGTGAAAACTTTGATAAATTGAGAAGTGAGATTCTCGTTAGTTCTCTCTGTCACTTCGTTTTTTTGAACTTTGGGGTGTGAGGGGAGGGGCGGTTAAGCTGAATTTTGGGCAAATATAGTATATCTGAACAGATATCGTGATCCAGAAGAACCCTTATTTCTTCTCAATCCTGGGGACATGTATTTTGCTGATCCAGGTCCAATTTTCTATTATATTCTAATTCCTTTGTTGTTGGCAGCTAAGCTACATCATAGCAGATGCTGGTTAATCACATCTAGAAAGAAGTTGTTAGCTAATCAATCACACTTGATGTACTTATCTGCGTCTTTTCATTTTTAAATAAAGAATGGATTGAAATTAAGAATTTGACTTTGTTTGCCATTTCACTTCTTATTTACTTTATGTTTATTCTGTGATATCATGCTTAAACTGCAAGTACTCTGTTGCTAGAATTCATACGACTCCACGATCACTTCCTTAAGCACAAGGGACCGAATGAGTCATGATTACCCACATATGGAGAAGGAAAATGATGATAGCAATAGAGGCAATGATGTGGAACGAACTCTGATGATGGTAGCATCAGGAGTGGTTAGCAGCCGGAATGCTATGATGGCTGATGTAAGTATAATGGCTTCTCTACTCAATTTATTTTCTGTTTATCAGTTTGTGTCTTTTACCAAATGAGAACATTTCAGCATTCAGGTATATGGTCTAAACCTGACAGTGGGAATTATACTCAATGCATTGATCAGTCAAAAAGGCACAAAAGTATGAGCTCTAAGCCCCCTCTTCTTTTTGCCTTGTTTGGTGTTTGACTTGTTCTAGTTTTCCAACTCTTTGCCTCTTTTAACTTTTTGAACAGAGCTGGATGAGAAGACAAATGGTTACCTTCTAATAAATGCAAATGGTGGCTTAAATCAGATGAGATTTGGGGTCTGTTTCGCTTTCAATAATTTGTTTTGTGCTTTGAAATGAGTAATAAGTTAGTCTGATATACAACTTCTTTTAGAGTGCAGATTTGTGACATGGTTGCAGTTGCTAAAATGATGAAGGCCACACTTGTCCTTCCTTCCCTAGATCACACTTCCTATTGGGCTGATGAAAGGTACTTCTTTTACTACAATGGTTTTCCATGTTTGCGACTTTTGTACTTCTTCCATTGGTTTTCAATTTTAGCATGATCCCCAGATTAACCTAGGAAGGAGTGGTTAAGCCTGTTTTTTCACTTGGTACACTTTTACTGGTGTTGTTGTTATAACCTTAACTAATGAGGCAATAGTCAAGTCTGGATCCCGGCTTTCCTCGTGATAAAGGTGCACAACTATGAGTAACATATAAAACCTGATATATAGATTGAACTTGGCCACCTTTCTCTACCATCTTCTTGAGCTTTTAGAATTATACTACTACTTTGTGATGCAAGTGCTGTATGTAATGTCGGGCTTATCTGCCTGACGTTTAGTATGTAAAAGTTGCAGTTAAATGCTTCAGGTTTCACTATGTCCTGACCAGCTTTTCTCTGTAATGGTGTTATTTTGTTTTTTGTGCAGTGGCTTTAAAGATCTTTTTGACTGGCAACACTTCATGGAGAAACTGAACGAGGATATTCATATAGTTGAGGCATTACCGCCCGAGTATGCTGGAATTGAACCATTTAACAAAACACCAATCTCGTGGTCAAAGGTAGTGAAGCCTCCTTACTGCCTTGAAATATAAACTCATTATAAAAAATATTCAACCTCCCATATTTTTCTGAAAATGAACTTTTAACCCATTATTGCATATGGTTTTGAATTTGATGTGCATGTGAATATGCTTCTGTTGTTGCTCATGAGTTCTTTGTATCTGATGTGCTCTCTCTTTCTCCATTTAATATTTTTTCCAGGTTAGCTATTATAAGACAGAGGTCCTCCCCCTTCTAAAACAGCATAAAGTTATCTATTTTACTCATACAGATTCCCGTATTGCAAACAATGGTCTCTCAACATCCATACAGAAGCTGAGATGCAGGGTGAATTATATAGCTTTGAAATATTCAACTCAAATTGAAGAACTTGGGAAGACTTTGGTTTCAAGAATGAAACATAATGGGAGTCCTTATCTTGCTCTTCATTTGAGGTTTGTTCCCATGTTTGCATACTATGGAGTTTGATTTTATAGATCTTTCTTGTTCAACGCCTAAATTCATGTCCATTTCAACTAGATAATGTACCCTATGTTCTATTATCTTGAGCTGGCTACCATTTACATGTCATTTAGCAAATGTAAGTCAGACAAATTCATGATGTTCCTTTGTATGCCTAGTTTGGCAGGATCTTTTAAACTTTGATATTCTTTCTCAACTCCAACCCGGGTCAGGATTTCTTGAATTTCATTAGTGTGCCTTGAATAGAAACGTGTTTTCTTGAAGGAGGCAGTGAAAGTAAAGGGTGGTGTTAATTGGTTCTGCTTTGGTGCTGACTTGTGATAAATCTTAATTTACCTTATTATATTCTTTCTACATATTATTTCGTCAGGTATGAGAAGGATATGCTCGCTTTTACAGGCTGCAGCCATAATTTGACAGCAGAAGAAGATGAGGAACTCAGTAAGATGCGGTACGAGGTGAGTCATTGGAAGGAAAAAGAGATTGATGGCGTGGAGAAGAGAAAGCTTGGCGGTTGCCCTCTTACCCCTAGGGAGACTGCCATGTTACTTAAAGGGCTTGGATTTCCTTCCAGCACTCGCATTTACTTGGTTGCAGGGGAAGCTTATGGGAATGGCAGCATGGATTATCTTAGAGAGAGCTTCCCAAATATATTCTCCCATTCAACTTTAGCTTCCGAGGATGAACTTCTTCCTTTCAAGAATCACCAAAATATGCTGGCTGGTCTGGACTATGTAGTTGCACTCGAGAGTGATGTTTTTGTCTACACATATGATGGCAATATGGCCAAGGCGGTGCAAGGTCATAGACGTTTTGAGGACTTCAAAAAGACTATCAGTCCAGACAGGTACATTTCTTCTAGCCCCACGGGACACTGTTTTCCAACAGTTTTTTAGTGGTAGAACCAATGTATTCTTTGAAAAATTGTTTTATCACATTTAATGCTTGTTCAATTGAATTGAGATGTATGTATAACAATTTTTTAACTGCAGGATGAACTTAGTAAAATTGGTTGATGCTTTTAACGAAGAGAAAATCTCTTGGGAGAAATTCAGTTCCAAGGTCAAGAAGCTTCATAAAGACCGTATAGGAGGCCCTTATACGAGAGAACCTGGTGAATTTCCAAAGATGGAAGAGAGCTTTTATGCTAATCCTCTTCCTGGCTGCATTTGTGAGACAAGCCCTGAAAAAATAAATGGTTAAACACGAACGAATTTCCCACTTTTTCTCCATTGAAGAATCCAAACAAGATAAAGAGCTTGATGGATTCCCTGCCACAAAATACAAGGGGTGATGTGATAACCCCTTTTCAGCAGCAGAACCTTCTTGGTAAGGTTCTCTGTAAGTCCTTCTGAATACAAACTTAACTCCTGATTATTGAAGCATTATCAACACTATAATCTTTTGATATGGTTACTGTTAGCCTTTACACATTTTAGCCAAGTGATGCTAAGTTGAGCAGCATCATCTTTTTTTTACCAGAATACATATATATATATATATATATATATATATATATAATTACTGAGGGAATTACATGATTGTGTACTCAGAGGTGTTGTACAACTTCATCATACAAGTAAATGTGAAATTGCCATTTTTCTTCTTCTAGAGCTCTGATCATCCTTCTAACATATAGTAGGGTTGCACTTTATTTATGTTTCTTTTTGGGTATATAATGAATTTGTAATGTAGCCCTGAAAATCCAGTACGTAATTCTACTTTGAGAAAAATCAAAATACAAAACAATCCATTCATGAAATCATTGATTTTACATACTCAAGTTGGGGTGATTGTTGTATATTGTAAGGTAATGATTACATATATGTAATATAACTATTTCCATTTCTTATTTTTGAGCTTCAATCTGCCTTGTTTCCCCTTATCATCTTATCAATACTGATTCATTTGTATACACACACACACACACACACACACATATATATATATATATATATATATATATAGTCATTTATGAGTTGGGACAGAAGTAAAAGAATACATTGTTTTTAGTTATAATTTACAAATTTATCCTTTTTAGTTCTAAGAACTTGTTTCTCATTGTCATGAACTAAATGATCAATTGACTCTCACATGAATATTTTTCTAACTGTCTGTCTGTGTGCAGCATACACCTCAACACTACCTCCCACCCCACCCCCTCCAGGGGCAAAAAAGGAAGATTCTTTTTTTTGGAAAACCTACCTTACACTTTGATGGTAAAATGAATTACACAAAAGTATGAAAGAACAAATGAATGCTAGAAAGTGGGATGAAACAAAAATGTCCTAAAACTGCAAGATGGACTCAATAAGTTCATACAGAGGTGCAAGCTCTCCCTTGTTAATTAGGCGGAATTCCTGAAAGGGAAAAAAAAACAGAAAATTGTAAGTTGTTAAATGACAAAATTGTCCTTACTTTCTTCTACATATAAGTAGAAAAATAAAAAAAGACAACAAAGTTATGTAATAAACTTACCCAAGTAAACAGAACAAAATGCTTAAAGCAGGTATTCAGATGTGCTTCCTCCTTGAGATTTATAATCTTCTGAAAATGTGAATGATAGATGTGTGCATATACTCGAAACAGTCTCTTGAATATAGTCTTTACAACTTCTTGAAAGTTGAATGGAAATGGTGCACCTGCATTTGTGAATCAGATTAGAGTCAGATTCCCTTTGTTGTCCGAGTTGTGTCAGTAGAATCCAACCTACGAGTTTTTGTATTATTCACAGTGCACTTTTTCATTGTGCCAAGCTAGAGGGCTAAAGTGCAAGTGAGTTTGATAAAGAATTATTCTAACATAAGTGAGATTGTGAAGAAGTCCTTGATTTGGCACAATACAAAAGTGCACTGTGAATATTACGTAAAATCGCACAATACACATTCTCATTCTGCCAAGCTAGGGAGCTAGAACGTAAGTGAGTTTGATAAAGAATTATCCTAACATAAGTGAGGTTGTGAAGAAGTCCTTGATTTGGCACAATACAAAAGTGCACTGTGAGTATTACGTAAGGTCGCACAATGCACATTCTCATTCTGCCAAGCTAGGGAGCTAGAACGTAAGTGAGTTTGATAAAGAATTATCCTAACATAAGTGAGGTTGTGAAGAAGTCCTTGATTTGGCACAATACAAAAGTGCACTGTGAGTATTACGTAAGGTCGCACAATGCACTTTCTCATTCTGCCAAGCTAGGGAGCTAGAACGTAAGTGAGTTTGATAAAGAATTATCCTAACATAAGTGAGGTTGTGAAGAAGTCCTTGATTTGGCACAATACAAAAGTGCACTGTGAGTATTACGTAAGGTCGCACAATGCACTTTCTCATTCTGCCAAGCTAGGGAGCTAGAGCGTAAGTGAGTTTGATAAAGAATTATCCTAACATAAGTGAAGTTGTGAAGAAGTCCTTGATTTGGTACAATACAAAAGTGCACTGTGAGTATTACGTAAGGTCGCACAATGCACTTTCTCATTCTGCCAAGCTAGGGAGCTAGAGCGTAAGTGAGTTTGATAAAGAATTATCCTAACATAAGTGAAGTTGTGAAGAAGTCCTTGATTTGGCACAATACAAAAGTGCACTCTGAGTATTACGTAAGGTCGCACAATACACTTTCTCATTCTGCCAAGCTAGGGAGCTAGAGCGTAAGTGAGTTTGATAAAGAATTATTCTAACATAAGTGAGGTTGTGAAGAAGTCCTTGATTTGGCACAATACAAAAGTGCACTGTAAATATTACGTAAGATCGCACAATGCACTTTCTCATTCTGCCAAGTTAGGGAGCTAGAGCGTAAGTGAGTTTGATAAAGAATTATCCTAACACAAGTGAGGTTGTGAAAAATCCTTGGTTTGGTACAATACTATGAATATTATGTTAAAGTCGCATAATGCACTTTCTCATTGTACCAAGCTAGAGGGCTAAAGTGCAAGTGAGTTTGATAAAGAATTATCCTAACATAAGTGAGATTGTGAAGAAGTATTGATTTGACACAATACAAAAGTACATTGTGAATATTACATAAGATCGCGAATTTAACACTTATTATGATCACCATTTAAAAAGACAATGTGAGATATTCCCCGAATAAGAGTTGAATTTAGTACACGATGCAAAAGCTAAAATCTAATTGTACAGGATCAACATCAAGTAAAAAAAAAAAAAAAAAAGAGATGGTTATTAAGAAGAAAAAGAGGAAGGCATTATTGTTATTGTTCAAATGACTTACCTAACTTTTGGGGGAAAATTGTTTCATCACCCAATTGAACTTCAATCCAATCCATCAAATAATCAACATACTTTGGAGCAGAAACTTCTATAGGATTCTTTATTGTAATTCCATCAGCCCATCTATACTCATACCTGCAAGCACCAACAAATACATACATACATACATACATACATATATATCATTTTTATGCAAGAAATTCATAATGCAGTTACAGAATTTTCCCTTTTCAGTTATATATTCCCAATAAAAAAACATACTTTGGCCCTGCTGTCATGGTCGGACAGCTTGATTCTGTGCAGAACTCTGTTAGAGTACCATATAAAATGTTCACTTGATTGAAAAAATCAACAGCTGTAGAATTAAAAAAAAAAAAAAAAGACAAGAAAAATCAATACATGCAAGAAAGTAGTGAAAATATATATATAAAATTAATTGGAATTGAAAATTCTTACTGTTTATAGCAAGCCATTCATTGAGATCTTCTCCAGGAGGTAATCGTACGGCTTCCCTCAAATTACCATTTCCTAATGTAGCATCAATGTGTTTCTGAAGTTGTGCACCCTGCCCTTTTTTATTTTTTTTATTTTTTTTAAAGTAACAATTTAATTTGATCATAAATTTATTTTGTTCAATTTTACAAAGGAATTGATAAAATTGAATTAGTGATTATCTAACCTTACTTCCTGATGGAGAACTTTTTTTTGGTCTAAATGTCTTCTGCTGATTTCTGCACACAAAAAATCACCACATTTCTTTATATATATATATATATATATATATATATATATATATATATATACTTATATGTATAGAGATCACAACCATTCATATCCTTTGCAGAAGTAAAAACTTCAAATCGGGACCGGTCGTTGCATGCATGCCACATTTATACATACATATAAGTATATATATATTTACATTCTATTAATTCAAACTTATCAGGAAAAAGTTCATGTCTGAAAAAGATGAAATTAAAGAGGAAGAATTAAAAGAACATGTCCAATGAAAAAACTAAATAATAATAATAATAATACCTGTTACCAAGGCCAAAAAGACTCATGATTTCTGAAGAAAAATGATCTGGGATTTCTTTTTTTTTTTTTTTTTGGTTAGTTAGAACTAAACTGGCATAATATATACATACATATATATATATATGTATATGGTTCAATTTAACTGGTGTGAATCCAGTTTGGAGTAAAGAGAAACTGTGAAATCTTAATCATGAAGAAGAAGAAGAAGAAGAGGGTTTTTGAGTTTTTTTTTTCTTTATACGTGTCTGTTTATGTATATATATATATATATATATATATATATATATATATATATACACGTATATGACGGACAGGTGGTAGTGAATGAAGGGAAGGGAGTAAGCATGACAGACTGGCAATGAAGGAGTCAAGCAAGACTTGGAATTGCCAGACCTTTTCTTTCTTTTTTCTTTTTTTTTTTTCCTCATAAATAAAAATTTATGACAAGAAAAGAATCCTATTTGTTTGGTGGATAATTTTAAAATTATTTTCAATATGTAAGTAAAAAATTTCATGTGTTTTAAATTTTTACAAAATTATTTAAAATAAATATAATTTTTTTAAAAAATATTTATGACTTTCTTCTCTGTTATATCTAAAATTCATGAATCTTTTTTATAAAATAAATATGATTATTTAATTATAAATTATTATTATTAATTATTAAACTTAGGAAAAAAAAAAAGAAGAAGAAGAAGAAACATTAGTATCTCTTACATGTAAGAAAGTATTACTTTAGTTCCCAATTAATTGTCTACTTTTTTTTTCTTCTTTATATAAATAAAAGTTATAATAAATATTGTAAAATCTGAAATAAATAAAAATTATTGGTTGTTTTTATTATCACTTCAATTTTATTCAAACTCATCATTTAAATCTTTATTAATTATATTTAATAATTTTAAAAAACATTTAAATAAAAAAACATAACTTAGTAGTAATACATTTACTTATAACTTAAAAAAATTAATATTACTAAATTTATATACAAAATTTTAGTGAGTTGCATATAACAAAATTTGGAAAGTTGAAATATATATATATAGGATAATGAGATTTTTTTATTTTCTTTTATAAAAAAAAAAAAAAGAATGTGTGAGAAAGATGTGGTTGGCAGGTCGTCTTCTACTTGATTTGGCTGCTTCTTCTTCTTTTTTGTCGGTCTTTATTTACATCGTTTTAAATAAATTTTAAATTATAAAAAAACAATTTCAAGATTTATACGCTAATTTTATTTTTAAATTTTAGATAGTTGTGAGAAATCTAATTTTTTGATTTTTAAGGTTTGATATGACAAATAGAGAGATTTAGGGGAAAAGAAAGAAAAAAGACACAAAAAAAGGAACTAGAAAGAAGATACCTTCTGGCAGTGACTTCTATGTCGTCATTTTTCCGAGACTCCTCCATGTCAACAATTAGATTTTATCTCGGTTATTTGTCCTTAAAAGAAGGGAAAAGCGCAGAGTTTTTATAGGTTTTTTGGTTAATAATTTATTTAGATATTTATCAGATTTTTAAAAAAAGTAATAATATCAAATTTTAATACAGATAGATTCAAAATTTAAATTATCGAACTTTCTTAATTTTATGATTGATTTTGAGGTCCCAAAAGCTGTTAATGAATTAGCTGTACTTTTTGGTGGAAATGTGTATATATATATATATATATATCTGCTGATTTCCCCATTATAGACAAGCAATTTGCAGTTATGGTTCACAGCTAGACAACACAATCAAATATTCATCAATTTCCTTTCCCCACTCTTTTTTGTGCATTAATTTTTTATTTTTTTTATATATTTTTATTTTTGGTATGTGGCTGACCGACAGGTGCTTATTAAAAAGAAAGAAAATTAAATTTACGATATTTTCACCAATAATATATATATATATTATGTAAGAGGATATTTGTGTGTATGTAATTATTTAAAATTTTAATATAAATTAATTTAAATTTCAGAAGAAAAAACATAGATTAATTTGAATATTATCTGAATCATTTAATCCACCTTGTCTATTTATTGGGCCATCATAAATAAGCCCATATGGGTTATATAAAATTTGGGCCCTCTGAGATATGGACATTTTAATCCATTATTAAAGCCCAATCATTTCATCCTATAAATAACAAACGGGCCTTTATTCATCCACCTACAATATCTTTTAAATTATTATTATTATTATTATTTTATTTTATTTTTGAGAAAATTTTAATTCTAAATTTTGCAAAGGAATTTGGACCATAAAGAAGGATAAGAATTACGATAAGAAACTAGGTACTAACACACACTTCCATGTCCTACCCATTATGTCTCACTAGCATACAAGAAGTTATATATATATATATATATATATATATATATATATATAATATATTAATATCTATTAAACAAGAACAAAAGAACATTATAATCATTTCATATGCCCATCATGAATTCAGAAGAATGATATATATATATATATATATATATATATGCAAGGTAAAAAAGAAGATAAGGAGAAAGAGAAAACCTGCATGTTTCCATGCAGGGCATGAATTTATTTCGACATTGAATCATCAAGAGAAAAATCTCTGCTGAAACAGTTAGAAAATATTACCCTTCTTTTTTTGTTTTTTAAGCAAGAAAAAATAAAATACTACTAGAACCCTAGTACATAGACACACAACACAGAACAGAATAATGAAGAAAAACAAATTTAGAAAAAAGAAAAAAAAAAAAAAGTCCCTCAAAATAAAAACAATATATATATATATATTCTCTTGCATGCACGCATGCACGTAACGTTACACGTAACGCAAGATATATATATATATTATATATATATATATAAAATGAATCATTAATTTTTGCCACCAAGAACTCCCTTAAGCTTCTTCACTTGAGTAACATCAAGAAAAGTTGTTTTGACCACAATTTCCGTAGGTAAATCATTCTTAAAAAATGCAAAATCCGTTATTTGTAATCCCGGATAAGAACTTCCAAAGCTAGCATAAGCAACGGCATTTGTTTTCCCGGAATTAAACTGAAAATGGAGCAAACCCTGAGGGAAAACCATGACGTCACCTTTAAAAAGTGTTTTAAAATAGACAATATTTTCGAGGGAAGAAATAAATCCGGCGCACAGCTGTCCTTCCACGACCACCAGAATTTCCGATGCACCGGGATGTGTGTGCATCGGAACGACGCCGTCCGCGGCTAAATCTAACCTGGCAATGGAAACTCCGAGTCCATTCACTCCCGGGAATGTGGGAGCGAATGCTGGGGTGACTGCAGCCTTGATGATGTTGGAAGTGTTACCGGCTGTTCCGAGGCTGAAAACGAAATCTTTTTCGGTAACTGATGCTATTTTCTTGCATGAGTAACCGGCTGGTCCGAGAGGCAGTGAAGGGTCTGCCACGCAGAAATCTAGTACGGTTGCTTGTGTTGAAGAAATTATAAAGCTGGTGATGCTGAGAATGGAAAATAGGAAGAAAGCTTGGATGAGAAACATTTTTTCTTTTTTTATGAGAAATTAATTCTTTGGTGATGTTTTGTTGAATGATATGTATGGTCTGCTGGTTTATATACAAGTTTTGTGGTATGGTACTTTTTGGATTGATCCTATTGGTTGTTTGTTTTTTTTTTTTTTTGTCAAATCGATTATCACCATTTTAACTAATTCAAATTTAGAGTACAGTCTAACTCTTATTCATTTACATATTCTCGAATAGTCCTGAATCTTCTAATTTTTTTCAAATTTTCATAAGTCTGCCCCTTAGTATTCTTTGGCAAGACAAATTTGGTGCCCGGTGTATTGAGTTGAGTAGAAGGGCTTTGTGCATAATCCTTTCTTCTGCAATTCCGATGATTATACCTTCATTGTCTTAAGCGAAAGACGAATGTATTTAGATATCTCATTAGCTATATATATATATATATATATATATAAAAGTCAAAAAAAATGAGAAATATAGAAGGCAATTAAAGTTTGAGACATTTATATCAAACGTTTTATTACAAGAAATGTTGTAATATATGTTTAATCGATATATTTGAATAACAATTATTAATTTAAGAATTTTATTAAGTAATATATATATATATATATATTGAAGAATTATAAGTAGTTAATTATAAGTATAA
Source organism: Asclepias syriaca (assembly GCA_027405835.1). Taxonomy (NCBI): domain Eukaryota; kingdom Viridiplantae; phylum Streptophyta; class Magnoliopsida; order Gentianales; family Apocynaceae; genus Asclepias; species Asclepias syriaca. Next base: position 1,785,055 of record CM049927.1, on the reverse strand, counting down.
AAGACGAAACAGAAGATAAAGGTATTGGCCATTCACGAGCAGGGACGATGGTGAAAGAAAGAAGGAAAAGACATTATAGGCGGTGCGATGCATGTGAAGTTATGATATTTTCTGCAGACAAAAACAAGAACGCCCTTTTTTGTTTTTTTTTTTGTTTTGAAACTGTTTTTATTACATTGTGTGTAGCATATTCTCCAGATTCTTCAAAAGTAAGATAAATAAAATATTACTTTAGGAGAAGGATAATTTTATCATCAAGATAAAAAATTTTTTTCTCATTATTAAATTCATATTTTATTTTTAATTGAACAAAAAATCATTTTGAAGGAAGAATTTTTATTATTTAAAATCTATATATAATGATATAGATATAAACCGAAGAAATTAACATTAATATATATATATATATATATATATATATATGTGTGTGTGTGTGTGTGTAATTTTTTTTTTACTTACTTGGGACGTTCAGTGTCTCCATATTTTCGGTGAGACTAATTCAGACTAATCTCTGCAACATCGGCTCTGGAAGAAGCAAACTAATTCAGACTAATCCTGAGTCGGTCTGCAATATCGGTTCTAAAAGAAGCAAACTAATACGAATTAATCCAAAATCGATATGCAGCATCTGTTATGGAAGAAGCAAACTAATTCAGACTAATCCAAAGTTGGTCTGCAGCATCTGCTCTGGAAGAAGTCTAACTTTTCTAAGCTATCGGGTTGTGTGTGTAAAAATTGACCTTAAAACAAAATTCATTTTTTCTCATATTATAATCAAATTATTGTTCTGTCAGTAAAGAAAGTGATATATATATAAGGATGGGGTACAGTAATTTTGATCCAATATCTAAATTCATGAAGAGCCAAAGATTTCAGTTAGAAACCCTAGTGTTTGAGCATGGAAGAAGAAGGGGGGGACAAAGAAAGAAGAATGCAGAAAGAATCCAGGACAGTGGTCCATATGATCACATGAATTAAAGATTTTGAAGCATAAGAAGACATTTTTGACAGCCTAAAAATAAAAGAAAATAACATTTAGGGTTCATTTTTGCAAGTATTCTTTATCCATGCACTAAACGTATGGATCTCCCGAGTTCCCTATCCTTTAGGGTATATCAAAGTTATGAAAAGTGAAAGACAAAAATGAATGATTTTGTTCATATTCCTATAAGAGACCTTCTCCCTTGTTCAGCATCCATGCAGTAAATTTCTAATTATATATATATATATATATATATATATATATAATACACTATCTCGAGTTGTAAGTATATAAATACGTGTAAGGATAAGTCTTTAACTTAGTATAATGGGAAAGTGTATTGTGAAGTTACACGAAATCGAAGGTTCAAGTGGCACTCTTAGTGTCACATAAGAGTTAGAGTGATAAGATCTTTCCGAACTTTATTGTCTAATTTAGGCAGAATCTGAATTAATTGGAGCTTTAATGGTTTTAGATACAAGACGGTCTAATAAAAAAAGATGTGTAATAATAAGCCTTTGATTTAATATAATGAGAAACCTCATTGTAAAACTACATTAAATCGAGATTTCGATACTAACTGTGAACGTCATGTAATAGCGAGTTGAACTCTACGTATGCAATTTGGAATAAATTTGAATTAGTTGGAGGGGGATGAGTTTTTATTTTTCTTACCCTTGTTACTTCTTATATATATATATGTGTGTGTGTGTGATGATGCCAAGTGTGAAGTTGAGGATAAGGCTTTGCAGGCATCTATAGTTGTGTGCAAAGCTATAAGGATAAATATTTGGTTATAATATTTGTGGATGGAACCATATGTAGAAGTATGGTATAAGTCTATGTATATAATTCAAATTATAACACATAATTATGAGTTGGAATATAAAAAGTATATAATTTTTAATATTATAATAAAATTTGACACTTTTTAAAAAAAATTATGGATGCTCTCTTAACAAATTAAGAAAATATATACAATTTGGTATACCTTCTTCTCATTTGAAGGGGAAAATTATTACATCAATATATATATATATATATATATATATATATACTTCCAAAATATACAACAATGGATAAACATTATAATTTGGTAATAGACATGTTTATTAGCACATCTAGACCAATTTCACCATATGTATAAATATGAAAATTTGATGTCTTAAATCAATTTATATCTAAACTAATTTCATTCAACTAAATTGGTTTCTTGCAAAAAAATATATATATATTTTTAAATTTTAAATAATTATATATATATATATACACGAGTTGATAATTTAACTCTTGACTATTAAATTAGGAACACCACAAATAATAAGTATTCTTTTTCTTTTAAGACGACAAAAGAAAAAGAAAAAGAAGAAGAAAAAAAAGGTCAAGTTTGGAGTTGGACTGGTTGGTTTGATTTTTATTCGTGGGCCTAATGGATGGATTGATTTTTAAGGGCTTCTGGTTTGCACTCCATTTTAGTCTTTTGCTGAATTCCTATAGACTTTTTTTCTTTTTTTTTCTTTTAATAAAAAACTTAGTTTGGTTGTGACTTTAAATTCACAACCAAACTTAGTATGAAAAAAGAAAAGTAAAAAGAAAATCTCATTGGAAAATGAATATTATTATGAATAATTAGTGAGTTTAGTTTCAAACAAATTTATGTTTGGCAAGCCTAGTCTTAAATTTTTTTTTTAAGTTTTAAGGTCCCAAACATTTTTAAAAATGAATAATAAAGTACCCTTAGACGGATTCCGTGAAAAACATTAAAAATTTAACAGTTTTAAAATTTAATTAATTAAAAATAGAGATAAAAAAGTCATTACAAAAGAACAAAATTAAAAATAATATTTAAATAAAAAGATAAAAATATCATCACATTTAAAATTTAAAATTAAAAAAATAAAAAATCTCTCAAATTTTTCGTCAATCTTCATATTTTTCGAATACAAATCAGATTTGTATCGTCTTCTTATATTTTTAAAGAAAAAAATATTAAAAAAAAGAAAAGAAAAGAAGAATAGCAAGAATATTTTTTTTATTAATAATAATATTTTTCTTATAAAAAAAATATTTTAATATAAATTTTTTTTTTACAAATATTCTCTTTTTTTTCTTTCTTCAGAGATGTCAAAAAATGATAAAAATATTATTTGTAGCTGGAGAAAAAAGGAATTTTGATATTTTCACTATTCTGATAGATTTTTTATTTTTAAACTTTAAATTTTAAATTTTAAAAATATTTTTATCCCTATATTTAAATATTTTTTTCTTTTTTTATATGTAATAACTTTTTACCCTTATTTTTAATTAACTAAATGTAAAAACCGTTAAAATTTTAGGGTTTTTGACAGAATCCGTCAAAAAGGACCTTATTGTTCAATTAAAAAAATGTTTAGGACCTTAAAAGTTAAAAAAAATATTTTGGGACTAAACTTGTCAAACATAAATTTATTTGGAACCAAACTTATCAATTATTCATATTATTATTATTCAAGATTTCTACATCTTGGGAAATGAGTATTCATTATGTTGAATGAATCTTTGAATGTCCTTTTATATTTCAAAAATTCTTTTGTATTCTAAATATCCTTTTGTATTCCAAATGTCTTTTTATATTTCAAGTTCTGTATTTAAAAAGTCCTGTAATCAGTCTGTCATATATAAAAAAAAATAAAAAAAATAAAATTCTCTTCTCGATATTCATATTTTCTGAAAGTCTCAATTAAAATTCTCAATTTTTTTATTTCCAACACATAATGGGAAGAAGCCAAGAGGTCGGCGTTTGTTATGGATTACTAGGCAACAACCTTCCTCCTCCGACAGAAGTAGTCGCTCTTTCTAAACAATATCGCATTACCAAACTACGTCTCTACGACCCAAATCACGCAGCTTTAGAAGCACTAAAAGGCAGCGACATTGAAGTCGCACTGGGTGTACGGAACGAGGACATACAATATTTAGCTTCAAATCAACCAGCAGCAGATTCATGGTTCGATGTTAACATGAAACCGTACACGAATACGGTTCGTTTCTCGTACGTTGTTGTCGGAAACGAAGTTATACCCGGCGTCTACGCGAACTATGTTGCCGGAGCAATGCAAAATTTACTGCGGGTTATAAGAAGTCATGGGCTACAAAGTGTGAAGGTAACGACAGCAGTGAGTGCTGGCGCGGTGCAGAACTCGTACCCGCCTTCGGCTATAGAATTCAGACCGGATGCTCGCGGTCCGCTTACCGACATTCTTAAAGTTCTTTCGGGACAAGGACAAGGTGCGGTTCTGATGGTGAATTTGTATCCTTACTTTGCTTATGCAGGGGAACCGCAACATATTAGTTTACAGTATGCATAGTTCACGGCAGCGGAACCGGTGGTTCGTGACAGGAACTTGGCTTATTATAACCTGTTTACTGCCATGGTTGATGCATTTTACTGGGCAATGGAGAAAGCTGGTGGAAGCAATGTGGGAATTACTGTGTCCGAGAGTGGTTGGCCTTCTGCTGGAAATGGGAATTTTACAAGTCCAGATCTTGCTTTAATTTATAACAAGAACTTTATTAGGCATATTGTGAACAAAGTTGGTACACCCAAGAAACCTCATGTTTACATTGAAGCATTTATCTTTGCCATGTTTAATGAGAATCTCAAGCCCTCTGGTGTTGAACAACATTGGGGGCTGTTTTATCCTGACAAGACACCTGTATATCCTCTGTTTTCTTCACATTGAAACATCCTTGTAATCTGTAGCACCAATTCATATAATACATATATATATATTTAGAACTTATGGCTACATTCTCTCTCTAGATATATGTATGTATAGATTACAGACGAGATGGTACAACATGGTTTCCAGCAATATCATTGTTGAGGAAAGGATAATCAGTGTATCCAACAACAGCAATAAGTATTCTTTTTCTTTTAAGACCAGAAAAGAAAAGGAAAAAGAAGAAGAAAAAAAAGGTCAAGTTTGGAGTTGGATTGGTTGGTTTGATTTTGATTCGTGGGCCTAATGGATGGATTGATTTTTAAGGGCTACTGGCTTTGAAAGTCAAATCAATAATTTTAGCTAAGATTAATTCAAGAATTACATCTTATACATAGTCAAGCTCATATATGTTGAAATTATGATGTTTCCATACCTTGTAGCAGTCCTATATATAGCCGCATTCCTTATTGTTGTATATATGAAATAAAAAAAATGCCTGCACTTAGATTTTATTTCATCATGGTATCAGAGCCACCTTATCATATGAAGAATCAATTTTGGGACACCATTTTGCTGCTAAACTTATTTTGCTAAGATTCCCAGCATTCAAATTTTCAACATCAACCCTCAAAAGCTCCGCGAAGAAATCAGATATGGCCTCGTGAAGGGACCTGAAATTCCCATCAGATCTGTATCTCTGCAAGCCTCTTTTGGCTTTATTAACTTCCTTTTCCTTCCTCAAGAGCCCTAGCCTTCTCTAATTCCAACTTAATTTCCTCTAAATTTTTCGCTGCTTTCTCCTTTACCTCTTTCAGATCTTTTACCTGCACCCTAGATTTCTTGCGTCCCTTCTCTTTCCTGCGCTTCCGTGCTCTCGCCGCTGATCTTGATTTACCTTCAGAACTGTTAGGCTTCTGATTACCTTGGCTTTTCTTATTCATGGCAGAAGATACGGGTTCTGAAACTATAGTTACCTCCACAACCATGGAGGAACCTCTCACTCAGCTTTTATATCCTCAGAACCAGTTGGTCGCGGTTAAGCTCACTGAAACAAATTTTTTGATTTGGAAAACACAAGTCTTCACTGCTATCAAGGGCTATGGTTTGAAGAAGTTTGTAGATCCAGTACCCTCTGTGCTAGATCAGTTTATCCTCAATGAATCACAAAACCAGGTACTTAATCCCGCTTATACATTATGGGTTAGACAAGATCAAATTTTGGCATCATGGATTTTATCATCCTTGTCTGAATCCATTCTTCCCTTAATGATTGGTTTGAACTCTTCATGTGAGATCTGGTCTGTTTTAGAAAAGAACTTTGCTAGTTAGTCTAAGGCAAAAATGTTGCAATATAAACTTCAGTTACAAACCACTAAGAAAGGGAACCTCAGTATAAGAGAATATTTGGCAAAAATCAAAATGTGTTGTGATCTCTTAGCTACTACCGGGAATATTGTTTCTGAGGAAGATCAGATTATGCATGTGTTGTCTGGATTAGGTCCAGAGTATGATCCTGTGGTTGTGACAGTTACTGCTGGAAATAGTTCTTTTGGAATCAATGATGTGCATGCTTTGTTACTTACCTTTGAAGCAAGACTGGAGAGTGCTATGAATTTGAACAATGCAGGGATGATAAATTCAGATGGTTCTCAACCCACAGCAAATTATGTTACTGTTGCGTTGTGTGCGTGTGTCACAAATTGAGAAGATAATAAAATAGAATAAATCAACGCAATCTTAACAAGTGCAAGTATACACCGGTCAACAAGTAATATATGTACCTAAGTACAAGATTATAGTATGCCAATTATGCATGCAAACATGATTTACATTTGGTTAAAAGAATAAAGAATGATGAATAATGAATGGAGATTCGGAGGTTAAGCTGCAGCAACGGAAATGCTGCAGCATCACCAATGCCGCAGCAATTCTACCTAACTACTACTATAGGACAGCCTACTGGAAAATCACCATAAGAACACAACAGGTAATACAATGCTGTAAAAATCAAGCCAAAAATACAAACATAAACCAGTAATGAATCCAAGAATGCTAAGCATGCTTTTCGGTTTCCAAATTAACACTACAGCGGTCTGGTTCTACCCAGACTACTTAGCCTACTAGTCTAAACCCCTGATAACATCGTCTCATGGAGTATGAAGTATCGTGAACCTAGAACAACACAAGGCAGAGAAATTGGTCGTGTCCCCTGCAATATTGACCGCACAGTCATGCGTCCCAAGCAAGTGTCATGCAATTAACGTGTCAACTAGACCCCTTCCGGTTAGAAAGTTAGTTACTAGTTCGATACATAACTTGGACAGTCGTAACCGCAAGTTATTCCTAATCCGTTTAAGTAATTGCATGAATAAACTAAGCATGCCCCATACAAGCATCAATAAAGAAAACGATACACAAAACTTATGCATTCTATTCATCTTATGCCACATTACGTTTTTCCACATGTTTATAATTTACTAGACTACAGCACCTTCAGGTTATGAATATATATTTTGCTGAAACGAATCATGAAAGACAATGATTAAAGTAATAGGAAAAACAGACCCTAGGTCCATAGTGACACCAGTCAATCCCAAGACGGAAAACATATCAATCCCAAAATATTTTTAATTAATCCTTGAATCCATGTAAATATTCTCATATCACCAAGAACATTCAATTACAAAACAGTAACAAATTGAAGAACATTCAATTACAAAACAGTAAGCAAATTGAAGAAATGGAAAGAGGGTTACTCGGGTCGGAGATCACCCTACTGCCCCAAATCATATTTAATCAAGTTGCTGCTGTCCTTCGTCTCCTCCGCGTGATGCTGCTGCCTTCGGTTCTGTCCAGCTTACAAGAATCCAGCAATGTCGCTCAGCCTTCTCAGGTATTTTCCTCTCTAACTAAAGCTCTAAATCACTCTAAAACAAAATACGCACTGCCTAAATTCTAAGCTACCCAATACTAGATACAAACATACAAAAGCTACGGTACTACTATATTTCTCCTACTCTCCTCCGCTTCTCCCTTCTCCTCCCATATATATATACACACGTTTAGATGCCTCCTGGAATTTAATTTCTCATTTTCTCTCTTGATGACTCATCCACTGATTTCCAATTTCTTCAAATTGGCCAACTTTTATCCCAATTCCTTTTACCAATTTCAACCATCAAAATTTCCTTTTTACCCTTAGCAATTAAATCCAAAAATTTCATCATCTTTTATGTAAAATCATACACAAATTTAAAGGTTAACAATGGAATAATAAAATGTAGGGATTTCTTCAATTAAAATGGCCATTTTCAACAATTAATCCACAAAATTAAAATTGGGAAGAGAAGTATGTAATTTAACTAAATCTAACTCAAAATTATAGACAAGTCAAGCAAATGGAGTTAAAAAATAGGCAAAACAAGTGCAAATAACTTTACTTTCGTAGAGTTATCAGTTACTCAAGAAAATAACCAGAGAAGATGCTTTAATCCCAGAGGCAGAGGTTCTTATAGTTACAGAGGCAGAGGAGGCAGAAATAGTTATAGAGGCAGAGGGGGGAGAACTCAAGGTGCAAGAGTGACATGTCAAGTGTGTCACACTCCAGGCCACACAGCAGATTGGTGTTGGTACAGGTTTGATCATTCTTATGGTAGCAATCCCAATAATAACAGCAATGTGACTGGAAATTGATCAAACAAAAACCCCACTCTGAACATGGCACACCTGCCTCCAAACAGAAACATTGGTTACAGTGAAGAAGGCTGTTGGTTCCCAGACTCAGGGGCTTCATCTCATGTGACCAATGACCTTAATGCTATGCACTCAGTGTCTGGATACAGTGGATCTAACAAGCTGCAGATGGGAAATGGAAACAATGAAAGCATCAGTTATATAGGTAATGTCATTCTACATACCACTGACAGGAATAAATGTTTTTACCTTAATGATCTTCTTCATGTGCCTGGGATAACAAGGAATCTTATTAGTGTATCAAAGGTTGCTTTGGATAATAATGTTTATTTTGAGTTTCACCCCTTGTTTTGCCTTGTCAAGGACCTAGCTACTCAGGAAACTCTACTCAAGGGAATGCTTAAGGATGGTTTATATCAGTTCAATTTGGATCATGTTGCTGCTTCAAGAAATAAGGATGTTTCTGTCCATAATGTTTTTACAGCTTCTACTGTTTTAGATATTAAATTGTGGCACAAAAGACTTGGGCATTCTAGCTATGAGATTGTTAAAAAGTCCCTTAGAAGTGGTAACATTTCTTTCAAAAGCAATGGTGATTCAAGTATTTGTTCTTCTTGTATGTTAGCAAAAAGTCATAAACTTCCATTTGCAGCTTCTGATAATGTTTCAACAGCTCCCTTTGATCTTGTGCATACTGATTTGTGGGGTCCAGCACCTGTAGAGTCTGTTAATGAATATAGATATTATGTATCTTATATTGATGATCACACCAAGTATACATGGATCTATGTACTGAAGCTTAAATCTGAGGTGAGCACAACCTTTATACATTTTCATAACATGGTGGAAACTCAGTTTCAAGCTAGAATAAAATCAGTCCAGAGTGATGGAGGTACTGAATACAAGCCCCTCAATGAATTTTCAAGGCTAAGAGAATTTTACACAGAGTGTCATGTCCTTATACTCCACAACAAAATGGTTGTGCTGAGAGGAAACACAGACATGTGGTTGAAATGGGGTTGTCTTTACTTGCTGAATCTAATATGCCCTTAAAATATTGGGATGATGCTTTCACTACAGCAACTTATCTCATCAATAGGGTGCCTGCAAGGGAATTGAGTTTGTTTCTCCATATGAAAAATTAACCAAACAAAGGCCTGATTACACATCTTTAAAAGTGTTTGGCTGCCTTTGTTATCCTTATACAAGGCCCTACAACAAACATAAGTTGGAATATAGGTCACAACCTTGAGTTTTTATTGGCTATAGTTTACAATACAAAGGTTACAAGGTGTTATTGCCCTCGGGTAAAGTAATAATCACAAGACATGTGATATTTGAAGAAAGTGTTTTTCCTTTCTCAAAGGTTGAAAACCAAGATCAGCAGAAACAAGTTTTAACTCCTGTTTTTGCCTCTTCTGAACCTATTGTAGCCACATTCCCAAAATTCCTCTCACAAAATAATCACAATGTGACTCCAGAAAATGAAAAGCTGCTGCAAACACCTTGTTCATCTCAACACTCCCAGAATACAAAGCTTTGACACTATTCCATTACAAGGTGTGCAGTCACAAGTGGATACATCAACTAATTACACTCTAGATTCACCTCAATCTGTAACTCAGAGAAGAGAAGAAATGAATCAACATCCCATGATTACAAGGGCAAAGGCTGGAATTCATAAACCAAAAGTTCTTACAGCAAAGGTAATTGAAGATAATGAGCCAGAAAATGCAGAAGAAGCCTTGAAAAATGTGGTATGGAGAAGAGCTATGAAAGAAGAGTATGATGCACTTCTACGGAATAAGACATGGACACTGACTCCTTTACCAGCGGGTGCACATGTTGGAAATAAATAGGTTTTCAAAGTAAAAAGGAGTGCTGATGGAAGGATAGAAAGACATAAGGCAAAACTTGTTGCTCAAGGTTATACACAAATGGCTGGTTTTGATTTCCATGAAACATTTTCCCCAGTTGTTAAACCAACAACAATTAGGATCATTCTGACCTTGGCTCTATCCTACTCATGGAACATAAGGCAGTTAGATGTTAGCAATGTTTTCCTTAATGGAGATTTAAGTGAAGAGATTTATATGAGGCTGCCTAAGAATTTGAGCAAGGTAAAGGATTGGTTTGTAGGCTGCATAAGGCACTTTATGCGCTTAAGCAAGCATCTAGGGCCTGGTATATCAAGGTGAAGAAGACACTAGAAAGTCTTGGTTTCAACAGTTCCAAGTCAGATAACTCCCTTTTTATCTACAACAGAAATGGAGTCAAGATTTTCATCTTGATTTATGTAGATGATATCTTGATTACAGGAAGCAATGAAGAAATGGTGCAAAAGCTGATTAAAGGATTGGAAAAAAAAAATTCACTCAAGGATCTGGGAAAAATACATCACTTCTTGGGAATAGAAGTTAGAAAAACATCTCATGGTATGCATTTGAACAAAAAAGAGTACGTAAAGAATCTGTTAAAGAAGACCAATATGCAACATGCCAACAAGTGTCCTACCCCTATGATAACATCACCTCCTCTATCTAGATATGTTGGTGATCCTGTTAAAGATGCACCAATGTATAGGAGTATTGTGGGGCCTTACACTATGTGACCATTACCAGACCAGAGATTAGCTTTGCTGTGAACAAGGTAAGCCAGTACATGGCAAATCCTCTAGAACCACACTTAAAGGCTGTAAAAAGGATATTAAGATATCTGGGATGAACTTTGGATTATGGTCTAGATTTTCAGAAGCCTAAAACCTTGAATGTCACTGGATTTTCTGACAGTGATTGGGGTGCAGATTTGAATGATAGGAGGTCTACATCAGGATATTGTGTTTATTTGGAAGAAAATCTGATATCATGGTCCAGCAAAAAGCAACATTGTTTTTCAAAGTCCAGCACTAAAGCTGAGTACAGGAGCCTTGGGCAGATCATTTCTGAAATTATCTGGTTGCAACATTTACTTGAAGAACTTGAAGTGAAACAGACCAAAGTGCCACAAGTTTGGATTGACAATCAAAGTGCAATCTACTTGTCTTCAAATCCTATTTTGCATGCTAGAACAAAACACATTGAACTTGATTACCACTTCATTAGAGAAAAGGTTGCAGCAGGTATGGTTCATGTAAATTATGTTCCTTCAGCTTATCAAAGAGCAGATATCTTAACAAAACCGCTGAGCTTGCAATTTTTCACTCGGATGAGAAATAATCTAATTATAAAGGGATATCCGAAGTTCGAATTGAGGGGGAGTGAAAGTCAAGTCAATAATTTCAGCCAAGATTAATTCAAGAATTACAGTTTATACATAATCAAGCTCATACATGTTGAAATTATGATGTTTTCATACCTTGTAACAATCCTATATATAGCTGCATTCCTTATTATTGTATATATGAAATAAAAAAAAATGTCTGCACTTAGATTTTATTTCATCATGTTTGCACTCCATTTTAGACTCTTTTGCTGAATTCCTATAGACATTTTTTCTCTTCTTTTTTCCTTTTAATAAAAAACTTAGTTTGGTTGTGACTTTAAATTCACATTTAAATGTATAATTATTTATATTTTGGGTTAATTTTTTTTTTAAAGAAATTATTTGACTCTAACAATTATTAGTTTAATAAAAAAAAATATAGCTCAAAAATAAAAAATGTATATAACTGAACAAAAAATTCCGTTGATAACCGTAACAACAACTTTCGACAGGTTCTTAGTATGATAGAGTAAAGTCATACGATGTTTATTTATTGTCATAATTAATATTTTGTTTGGATACTCATATAAGGTATTTATTGCGACTTCTTTTTCATTTACTTCTATGAAAAAGGAAAATCTCATTGGCATCAACTTCACACCATCAAGATTTTTAGTATTAGAATTTGATTATATATAATATATGTTTATAAATACACATATATTCATACACAGAAACACTGAACCATTCCTGCAACTTTATATATTGTAAAACACAGAAGGTAATTAAAGAATTTTTTAATTATTTTAGTTTGATATATATATATAACTATATAAATCTATTTTGTATTTGTATTTATTTTCAGCATGTTCGTGTGGAAAGATCGGAAAATGACGTCAACGTACATTTCCGGTATCCTTTTACTGATGATAGCCATAGAAACGTCAACGACGATAATGGTGGGAAGAAGCCAAGAGGTCGGCGTTTGTTACGGATTACTAGGCAACAACCTTCCTCCTCCGACAGAAGTAGTCGCTCTTTCTAAACAATATCGCATTACCAAACTACGTCTCTACGACCCAAATCACGCAGCTTTAGAAGCACTAAAAGGCAGCGACATTGAAGTCGCACTGGGTGTACGGAACGAGGACATACAAAATTTAGCTTCAAATCAACCAGCAGCAGATTCATGGTTCGATGTTAACATGAAACCGTACACGAATACGGTTCGTTTCTCGTACGTTGTTGTCGGAAACGAAGTTATACCCGGCGTCTACGCGAACTATGTTGCCGGAGCAATGCAAAATTTACTGCGGGTTATAAGAAGTCATGGGCTACAAAGTGTGAAGGTAACGACAGCGGTGAGTGCTGGCGCGGTGCAGAACTCGTACCCGCCTTCGGCTACAGAATTCAGACCGGATGCTCGCGGTCCGCTTACCGACATTCTTAAAGTTCTGTCGGGACAAGGACAAGGTGCGGTTCTGATGGTGAATTTGTATCCATACTTTGCTTATGCAGGGGAACCGCAGCATATTAGTTTACAGTATGCACAGTTCACGGCAACGGAACCAGTGGTTCGTGACGGGAACTTGGCTTATTATAACCTGTTTACTGCCATGGTTGATGCATTTTACTGGGCAATGGAGAAAGCTGGTGGAAGCAATGTGGGAATTACTGTGTCCGAGAGTGGTTGGCCTTCTGCTGGAAATGGGAATTTTACAAGTCCAGATCTTGCTTTAACTTATAACAAGAACTTTATTAGGCATATTGTGAACAAAGTTGGTACACCCAAGAAGCCTCATGTTTACATTGAAGCATTTATCTTTGCCATGTTTAATGAGAATCTCAAGCCCTCTGGTGTAGAACAACATTGGGGGCTGTTTTATCCTGACAAGAATCCTGTATATCCTCTGTTTTCTTGACATTGAAACATCCTTGTAATCTGTAGCACCAATTCATATAATACATATATATATATATATATATATATATTTGGAACTTATGGCTACATTCTCTCTCTAGATATATGTATGTATAGATTACAGACGAGATGGTACAACATGGTTTCCAGCAATATCATTGTTGAGGAAAGGATAATCAGTGTATCCAACAACAGGGTCATGGGTGTAGAAGGTAGCTCGGACATACCTAATCAGAGGTGCATTGAGCTTGAGTCGTAAAACCAAGTCTGGATTTGAGATAAAAAGTCTGCCATAGGAAACCAAATCAGCATCACCTTGAGCCACAGCTTCAATTCCTAGTTGTCTTGTATAACCGCCACTGCAAATAAAAGTGCCCTGATATGCTCTACGACACGTTCTCACCAGCTGAGCTTCCTCTTCTTCGCTGCCGTGACTGCCTGATTCTGTCTGGCCGTAGGCTGTGTATCGAGGTTGAGTCATGTGTAAGTATGCTAATTTGCAGCCATGATCTTGCTGGAGCTTGTTGAGTCTCTCGATCACACCTAAACCGAGTGTAAGTGGATCAGAGTCCTTAGCATCAAGATGATCTATTGCAGGTGAAATTCTAACACCAACACGATCGGCACCAATTGCTTCAACAACAGCATTAACCACCTGTAATATGAATTTGCAACGATTTGCAAGGGATCCACCGTATTCGTCTTTTCTATCATTGATCCCATCTTTCAAGAATTGGTCAATAAGGTACCCGTGTGCTCCGTGGATTTCAATGCCATCAAAACCTGTACAACATTTATAAGTTTCAAAGGCATTCTGGAGCAGAGAATTCATAGTTCTAGTACAAAATTAACCTGCTTTAATGGCATTTAAGGCCGACTGGCGGTAATGCTCCACCACTTCAGCTATCTCATGGACTGCAATTGCACGGGGATTAGGGTAAATTTCATGGCTTGCATCTGGCATCAAGATCCTCCACCTCTTAGAAATTGGTCTGTTTGTGGATGATATTGGTGGAGAGCCTCCAGGTTGATAAACTGCAAACAATGTCAATCAAAAGAAATACTAACTTAAAACGTAGAAATTATTCCAAAAACTGGAGCAACATTATACTGTCATTTCATCAAGCACATAAACCGCAAAAACAAATAAGAACCAAAATTACCTTGATGAGATGCACGGCCAACATGCCATAGCTGACAAAATATAATAGATCCTTTGGCATGCACAGCATCCACTATCTTCTTCCATGCTTCCACTTGCTCATCTGTGTAAATTCCAGGAACATGGGGAAATCTGATCCCAAATCCATCGCCACACAAACTCAATTAATCATATTATATTAAGAAATTTAAAATTCACAAAATGCCTTTTCAAATTCCAATTCAAATTTAACCAGAGTTCCAATTCTCCATCTCTCGTCTCTAAACCGTATTAAAGTGTAATAAATTGCTGTCCTTATTATTGTTTAAGCTGATAGAGAAGTTGAATCGAAACAGATATTACCAAAAATACTTTCAGCCACCAATAAAATACTGAGTGGAGCATAATTGAAA
>CM049927.1:1680000-1765000 GCA_027405835.1 Asclepias syriaca | reverse complement strand
GTGATTGGCTGATTACAACCTAAGCACTACACATCCACGGATAACCTATTTTCTAATTAGACCCTCCTAGTTTACAACTATTCATATTTTAACCTCTAATAATTTTTTTATTAATAAACACTTTAATTTAATTCCTTTAAATATAAAACTTTTATGGACTAGGTTGATATATTCTCAAAATCCAAGGACTAAATATGTAATTTTTAATTTACCTTTCTCTCCTTCTCCTTCTTTTTAATCTTTCGCCGTCCCCAAGAAAGTTAGGCGGATAATGCGCCGTTCGGTGCAACTGAGAAAAGCCATTTCCGGCGGTGGAAAAAAAAAAAAAACCCATTAGAATATTCCTTTCAGATTTAACGATGAAAATCTCAATAAACTTTTTTTTTTTTCCGGCCATTGGATTCTGAAAATTCTTTATTTGTTGCCAAACACGTACTTATTCCGATTTCATTATTCTAACTTTTGACGAAGCGGTCAAAACACATAATTAAACTGCCAAACTATCACTAACCCACGATTTCTGTACAAACAAATAAAGGCCTGTTTGTGTATATATCTTATTACTTTTTTTTTTTTTTTTTTTTTAAATTTATATAAAAATAGAAATGTAGAAACTTTCCAAACAAGGCCTAAGCGTAAGCCACGTCACTCACGCGCATCCGTCGACAAACACGAGACTTGGACCATCTTTATCCTTTTTCTTTCTCTAAAAAAAGAAAAAATAAATTTCCTAAAAAAAAAAATAAATTATTTTTTGTTTATGTTTTACTTATTAAACCGAATGAGTCTTTATTAATAGTACTAATAAAAATTTAATCTTTGAAAATAGTAATAAAAAAAAGACAACATATGAGGTCAGGTTCCTTCTCTTTCTTATATGTATGTATATGTGTGTGTGTGTATATATATATATATATATATTATATATATATATATAATTATTTTTTTTAACATTTTGGGGATTTCAGACTTCTTTCCATTTTGGAAACAACGAGAATTAGGAAGGAGGAGAAAAAGAAGGAAGAAAAATAAAGGGGGAAACAAATATAGATAGAAACAAAGAAGAATAGCTTCAAACCCCTTTTCAATGGCTGCCTGACTTCTTTTTCTCTCTCCGTATATACAGTTTCTCTGGGCATAACTATCAGAATATATATATATATATATATTTGAGGGGGATTAATTTTCGTAAGTCTGTTATTTTAATAAAGGTGTTTTCTCATTCTTTTCTTTGAGTTCTTGATTTTCTGGTTCTGTCTTCTGGGGTTTTGGTCATGTAAGATATATTGGAGGGTTTTCTTTTTTGTTGGGTGGTATAATTTCATGTTTTTAATAACCTAAAGTTGGTAGCTCTTAGGTCTTTGAAAGATGTAGTTCTTACTTGGGACTGTTTCAAAATGAATCATGGATTGGAAAAGTTTCAGTCTTTTATTGTGTTTTCTTAGGCTTTTAACTTACATTCCGGATAACCAGTTTTAAACTGAGATTGACTATTAAACAATTCTGTCTGACATTTATTATTAATTTTTCTTTAAAGATTTGTGTTTTTGGGGTGAAAATAGTAGTTGATAAATTATCTTAGTATTAGTTGGGTTCTGGGAGTATGATTCTGCTTATTTCTTGAAAAGTTTCTGGTTAGGTTCCTGGAAATAAAGGTTAGATGATTCCAAATTTTGTCTTGTCGTGATTAATATATATTTGAAGGTTCAGAGGAAAAATGATTATCAACAAGTAAATTCTGTTTGGCAAGGAGTAAGGGATCGTGAAGAATAATACATAAGAAATAGGAAAACACATGCAGACTTTATGAATCATATGGTATCTGTCATCTGGATATATATATATACCTATATATCTATATATATTTCAGGATCAAAGGGTGTTTATTACCTAAGCAGATTTGTTCTCGCTATTCATTTCTGTTATTCTTGACTTTTCTACATTACACAATATATTCTTACAAGTAAATTGTTAAGTTTTTCTCTTCTTTTTTTGGTTTCTTTCTTCTTCTTCTTTTTTTTAAAATTTATTTTAAGGATAGTATGTGGATCCCAATTTCCGAATGGGTTGGACTTATGGAATATTTAGTATTTTAGGTTCAAGTTTTTGTCTTTGAAATCATGGTTATAGGAGCCATGTTTCGTTTCTGATATATCTATTTTGCCTTTTCTACTGTTCTGAATTTGAAGGGGAGAGGCTGAGATACATACACAAAGTATGGAGAAGAATGAGGAATCTGGCAGTCCTAGTTGGGGTGCATCTTTCTTTATGCAGACAACTGAAGATGTTGCTAGAGCATTTGCAGCGGCTGCAGCAGCTGCAGTTGCTTCTCGATCACCTAGGCCCTCAGTGGTTTATTCATCAAAAGATGATAGTGGTGGCCAGCTACAAAGACTTCAGCATCAAGTTTCAAGGTTATTAAAAGGGTTGTCAAGTCCACCTGTAGTGAAAACTGGACTTTATAACCCAGAGGTACTGACCAGCCAAAAACGCCAATGGGCAAGATTCCAGCTGCAGTCCCTGGTATTCATTTTTCTCCAAGTTAATTTTTCCTGTAGTCAGTTTCTTATTGCTGCTTCTTATGTCTTTCACTCTGTTACCTCATGATAACTTGGAATGACAGATGAGTTCAAACAATAAAGTCTTGTTTTTTCCGATTTCCTTAAATTTCTTTCAAAGAGAAAAATTGTTGTCCTTGAAGTTTTAACAATATTGAACACAATATAAGCTAGGGATCTGATAGCTTCTCTGTGCATTTAGTTGATAATGTAAATGATGTTGTTTGACTTTGTGGCTTCTTTTTTCCTAGCTAATAGTGTATTGGAATATTCAGGACAATAAAGTTTGGAGAGAACCATCTAGGCTTTTTGAGAGCATGGTGGTTGTTGGGCTTCCTCCAAACTGTGACGTTCAAGCTCTTCAAAAGCTTTACTTAGGTAGAAAGTCTGAAGGTTCAGGAGGATTTCGAAGTCACCTAAATAGTCAAAACCAATCACGAATTGAACCAAACCTGGAGCCCCAGGTATTTTTTTTTCATTTTTCCCCTTAGAATATCTGTTTATCATGTTTCCACTTGGTAAAACTGTGAGACTTGGAAGGATGAGGTTTGTTGCCTTCTTGATTTTCAGGTCTTATTTGTTTATCCACCAGAAAAACAGCTGCCGCTTAAATACAAAGATCTTCTTTCATTCTGTTTCCCAGCTGGTGTGGAGGTATGCTCATTGTGCGGGCCTTTTTTTCAGTTTATAATTATTGATTTTCATTCTTATTCATTGGATGTATGTAACAGATAATTAAATTTTCAAAGCTGTATGGGGAAACCAAAGAATTCCTGTTGACTTCATCTTTCTTTTGGTATATTTTTTATGTTTGAATGAAGCAAATAAAATAACTTCCTTGTTAGACAGTTTAGCACATGAATGTAGAAATTTTGAGACTTAACATCTTCTTATTTGTAGCATGTGTCAAAGTTGTGTAAAGTTTACATCTTGTCTTATAGTTGGTTGAAATTCTTTACAGGTTAATGCAGTTGAGAGAACACCATCAATGAGTGAGTTGAATGAGATTCTATTAGGCCAGGTAATCCTATTTGCCACCTTCATGTCAATCTAAAGAAAAACATTGCTGCAGAAAAGAAATTGGACTTTACTAAGTGTGGGTTTTTAATTGGTAGATCAAGTCCAGTCAGTATCTACAGAAATTAGAAATCCCGTGTTTACTGTCAGAGGTTTTAACTGTTTCTTGTGGATATTTAAGTTGCATTTCAGTGCCTTTAACATCTCATTGGGAGGAAAGAAAAGAGAGGGAGTAAGAAGTTTTCCTTTGTTTGGGAGTGTTGTAGGAGAAAGAGAAAAGAAAGTACATTTATTAGAAATATTTTCTCTCCAAAAGGTGGAAGACTATCAAAGTTTTTAATTTTAATATCATTTTTACCTTTAGAATTTCTTATGAGAAATTTTATTTACTTATATTCCATTTAAATAAGAGGTTATTTAAGAAGACATCATAAAAATAATTTATTTTCTTTTCAAACTCCCAAACTAGAAGAAATCATTTCTCCTGTTTCAATTCATAAACTTTCCTTACTTTTCTTTTTTCTCTTAAAACTCCCAAACTTACTGAAATGAGTCTCATGGTTAATTTTTAAAGATTTTAGGAAGTGCATTTTCTGCATACAGCTTATAATTTTGTGTTTCATTCTGCAGGAACATCTTCAACAGAGTGACCTGTCATTTGTTTTCAGGCTGCAGGTATTCTAAAGAATGTGCAATTATTCACTTTATGTTAAGCATCTTTAATTTGATATTGCTGGGTTCTCAAAACAAATTTTCTTTGTCTTCTAACTTCCATTTTATGCTACTTAAAATTTTTGTAATTACTTAGGCTGTAGAACTATTATCTGCTACTTGTATCCAATCACACTGATATACCATGAAATTGTAGTTGATACTTGGCAATTAGCCTTTTCTAATCGGACCCTTTGAACCATCTTGTAGCTATTACTTCTTTACTGCCATACTAAAAGAAAGTCATTCCTGTATTTCTTTGATTTGGCAATACCAGATATCCCTTGTAGTACACAAGGCAATAAGAGGTTTTAGAGCACACCCATTTGATAACAATTGATATTTGATCTCTAGACGCTAGTCAAATTCTTTTTGGATATCATCTTCTGCACCATGCATCCATCCCAAAATCGAGTTCTGTCTATGTCTTTGGGAATGGCCAGCGAGACAGAAAAAGCAACGAGGGATTGTTTATCTTATTTAGTCCATATCTCCGTATTCTAAACAGCTTGTATTTTGTGCTGGCTTGGTGAAATTTTCTAGCAAGAATCTCGCTTAAGCACTTAACATAATCATGGTTGCTGGCAATTTTAGAATAGGCTCTGTACTGCTCAAATTTTTGGTTTTCCTCTATCATCAAAGCTGTTTCAGGAATTATTGATAATACTTGGATTGGCATGTAGGTAGCTGATGATTCAACTTTGTATGGTTGCTGTGTTCTGGTTGAAGAAATTATACAAAAACCTTCCGGGTTGATTTCTATGATTTCAGATGGACAACCTTGCCGCTCGGGTTTGAGCCGCTATATTTTAACCACACGACGTTGTTATTGTATTCTTTCAAGACTACCATTCTTTGAACTGCATTTCGGTGTTTTAAATAGGTACAATTTTGTCTGGAGTAGACAGGCTCTTTGTCTCTGTTTCTGTGTATGGTTCTTGGTCTGGTTTATTTGTGCGGTAACCAAAATGTGAAGTATCATATCAATCGTGGATCTATCTGTTTTCTAATGCTATCATGTGAGTTTCAAAATGTTTTCATTTGGCAACTGGAAAGGTGGAAAATTTTCCTTGGAATCTTAATGTGAATTTGCTTATCCTGAAGAAGGCTTTAGATATGTGGTTTCTACCATAGTTAATATTTGGAGTCATAAATTATAGGAATTTTCATTTTAACAATTTATAAACAAATTTTACTATCGAAGAAGGGGTGAGATAGTGTTATAGTTATGTGAAGCCTACATCTACATTTTAAATTTTTAGATCTCCATTCCTTTCCAAGAAAAGCAATTAGGCTATGTCCACATTTTCTATCCTCAGTTGGGTGCTTGTTGAGCAAGAAAAATTACATAATCTCTTTGTTTCTCTCTTTCCTTTTTGTTTTTCCCCCTTCAGTTTTATTTTTCTTTGTTCCTTCGATCTCTTATGCTCATGTGATCTTCTTTCTTGTCTCCTATTTCTAATTATAGCATTTTTGCGGAAGAAAGATTGGAACGCTTGACAAAAAATATTGGGGATTTAGATTTAGAATCACCCTTGGGCTCACCGATGGGCTGTGATAGAGAAGAAACCTCAGAAGAAGAATCAGGGAGTAGTTTGATGGAAGATAGAGCACACATCATGCTGAATGGGATTGTAGAAACTTCTCAGTCAAGTTCTGGTGACTCATTTCCCAGAATAGTTGCCGAAAATGGTTCTCACAGTGAACATCAAAGTTTAGAAACAGACATTTTTCCATCAAAGAAAGTTGGCATGGATAATGATGTCCGATTTGATTCTGGTGAGAAAAATCCTACTAAAATGGAATCTGTTAATGAACCCCAAATTTCTGAAGCTTGTGATGCATTTATTGATGACTGCACAACAAACAAACCACAAACAGAAAGGCGCTTTCCAAATGCTGTTTTACCTCTTCTCCGATACCAATATGAAAGTTCAGAATCCTCCTCAAGGTATTTCTTTTAAACTTTTTCCTGTATTGCTTTTGCCTTGGAGGAGTCCTAATCTAATAGGCTACAGGACCATGGTTTGATGGAGGACAGCCTGAATGTTTTAGGGGTGACAGCTCTGGTGACATGTGACTCTCCAATTTTAGATTAGGTGGAATTGTTCTGCAAAATCTGCAGATCAAGATGATTGCTTGTTAACACATACAAGCTTTTAAAGTAGCTTTATTGATTTGCGATTTCCAACTTTTAATTTCTTAGGATATAGATCCTATTAAGCTTAAGACGAACATCTTAAACATAATATATTATGAATCTTGGAGAGATTTTGAGTGGCCTGTGATTGTTAACCTTTCTCTTTTTATTTTGTTTTATCTTTGGTGATGTAATTGAATGTATGACATTGAAAATCTTGTAATGCAGTTTCCAGGGATCACCTGCTGATGGTAGACATTTTAGAAGTGATATCGATGAGGGAGAAATGGAAGAACCATCCTTCTCTGGGCAAGATGACTCAAGTGAACACAGTGATATTCTTGACTGGGCGAAGGTTTCAATTCTGTCTCCAATTTAAGTCTATGGAAGTACTGTTAAGATATATTTACTGAATTTAATTTTAAAAATATGATATGCAGGCCAATAACTATGGATCTTTACAAATTATATGCCAATATTACCAGTTGTGTTGCCCTGCACGTGGTTCATTTGTTAAATTCCATCCTCTAGATCATTTATATCCTCTAGAGTATCACAGACCTGATGAAAATGTTCTTCAAATTGCTGGATCAACAATTGACTTGAAGTCATGCAGTACTAGTTTGGAATTAGCAGAGGTACATAGTTATTTTTCTGAACATATGAAATCAAAATCACTCTTTTCGTTGTTTTTTAAATGTTTTTATTTATGATGGTATATAGCTAGGAAGGAGTTGTAAAGGCAGGACATGATGCTTGGATCTTTTGTAGCTTAAAATTTTAAACTTTTTGTTGGATCGTGTCTTCATTATACTTATATGATAACCGGACTATTACAGAATGTATGAAAATGCTAATGTGTTATACACTTTATTCAGATACATATATGTTAGGTATGAAATATTAATTCCAAGACCATCTATTTCTATTATTTAGAGTGTTATAATGTTCATACTCACACCAAAACTATATACTGCCTAAGCGAATGCCGATTCCAGTTCTGCCAGGCAGCTGCCTGATATTGTACACCATTATGTATATCTACGTTTCATGATAGATGTCTTTGGGCCTTTCACAGACATATCAAGAGTCATGAAAACAATGAACTTTTTTTAAAAAAGTTTTCTTTTTCAAGTGTAACCTTAATAAACAATTTTATTTCTTGCAAAATTACTCTTGTCCGGTCTTTATATAGGCAAAAGGTCCTGATTGATACATTGAAAAGTGTAGAAAGCCAAGTATTTTATGAAATAAAAAAAAGAAGAAAGAAGGCCACGAGACCATTTATTATGTAATTAGAGGGTGTATAATGTCTGTTAAGCCTGGTGTTCATGCCATGTATATTATGTCTTTTATAGGCCCATTGTGCGCTGATGGCAGAAGAGGAGGCAACTTCTTTATCTGTTTGGGCGGTTGCATGCTTATGTGGCTCCCTGCGACTTGAGCATGTAAGTCAAAACATATCTAACAATTATATCACATCTTTTAATGTTTTTGTTAACTTTCATGTCTGAAGAGGAACCCAGGATATATGGTAATTGCTGAGAGTTTTACCTAGAGAGCTCTGAATTGAAGAATAACTAATGTGTAATGTTTTAGATGACAGAGGGTCAGTCAGGGTACTGATGGAATAAAGTAAATGAGTAAATTTAACCAATTCCATACAATGACATGTATTAACAGACATATTCACCCCAAATTGACTTAGTATTAAAATGGTGGTAGTACATGTTTTCAAATCAAGAGATTTCTGTTATCGTTCTGAATCATGCTTCCAGTAATATTTTTATATTCCATGTAATCTCCTTTAATGTGTCAAAAAATTATGACCAGATTTTGATGTTTACTAGAACTTTGAAACAATGTTGATACTTTGCTCTTTACAGGTCTTGACGTTGTTTGCCGCTGCTCTTTTGGAGAAGCAAATTGCTTTTGTCTGTTCAAACTTGGTAGGTGTCTAGTTACCTCTATCTGCAATAAAATGGGACATTTCTACTGAATCTTTTCTTTTACCTGTGTAATATTGATATTTATGGACCACCTTATCTAGAGCTTTTCTACATCTCTTCCAAAATCCAGATAAATACATATTTTTTTATTAACTTGATTTATATTAACACAGGGAATATTGTCTGCCTCTGTTCTGTCGATTATACCCTTGATTCGTCCTTATCAGTGGCAGAGTTGGTTAATGCCGGTACTCCCCTTACCTAAAAGATGTATTATACAACTTTGAGTTGCTGAAATCACATTTTTACAAATGTTTGGTTGATTATAACTGTATTTATGAGCTTTTAGGTTCTGCCGAATGACATGCTGGACTTTTTGGATGCACCCGTTCCCTATATAGTGAGTTTCATATTTGTACCTTTAAAAGTTTTCTATACTTAACATCTGACGTTTTGTAAATGGATACATCAAAATGCTCTAGCAATTTGCAAACATGTTAACATCTAATATATATATATATATATATATATAGATATCCATGCATAAGTTAATAACTTTGAGCTTTGTTTTTCTTACTGGCTTATGCCTTTTTGCATGACATTGGCACCCTTCAGAGCCTACCAAAGGGTGAAATATGTGTAGGTTACGGGGGTGATGAGAAAGCTTAATGCCAAAATGTTAGGTTTTGTGTAATAGGAGAGTCTGAATGTAGCTGAATTTGTTGAAACACCTAAAAAGTTGTTCTATTTTTTTGTTAATTTTTCTAGATTGAGGATACCGCATAAATTTATCCCCTCTCTATTTATAATTGATGTTGAAATTTAACGTGATATCGAAGTGGGATCAACTTTTATCTCCATCCGGTTTGCTGGTTTTCTGCTCATGTGGTGGGTGGCTTATCGAGAATTGCTGATAGATGAGGTGGAAATTTAACATTCTAAAGGGGAACAAAATGAGGAAAAAGAAAAAACATCTCTCTTTTGCTTCTGCTTTCTGGTTTGTTGTTGACACCTCTTTTTCCTTTTTTTCCCCTTATATACTCTTTCCAATTGAACCCAAATTTGAACTTTTGGTATTTTTATCATTTGATCACTTACTAAGCAAAATTAAATTGCAACGAGACTCGTGCAGAAGATATATGGTAATTGAACATGCAAGTGGATTATCCTTCTTTTCACATTCTGCTTTCTCGACGCTTTCAAGATCAAAGCATGAGTTTGGTTAATTTTATTACTTGCCTAAATTGTAGTTATTTTTTCTGATTCTAATATTGAGTATCTTTTGACAGGTAGGTGTGAAGAATAAAACAACTGAAGTGCAGTCAAAGTTGACCAATGTTACTTTGGTTGATATGAACAAAAATCAGGTGGGTATATTGATTGAGCTATGGATTTTAAAACGCTTCGTTTTCTGTTTTATTGTTTTGTTCTTGCAAGTTACTAGATGGAAATGGTGATAACAAGCAGGTAATATTATCTAAAATCCTTGTTAGAGCAAGGAAAAAATGGAAAAATAAAACAGAGAACTAGGTCTAAGAAGCAACAAGGTGGAGGGAGTAGCGAATGGGCGCAGGGGCTCTGGTGACCGATTACTTCATATATTCTGTTGGGGAAAATAACTAGAGGTATCTGATCTCCTTTGCCATTGCATTGAGTTGACAGGTAAAGACATCGACAATACCATCGTTACCCAAACAGAAGGAATTATATACGCGGCTAAGTCCTTACCATGCAAAACTGGTCGGAGAAAGTTATCTGGGAAGGAAAAGACCACTTCATGAATGCACTGATGTGCAGGTGTGCTATTGTACTCAAAACTGATCCTCACTTACCCTATTTTCCTTTTTCATTTTTTCCCTTTGTTGGTTAAGAATATTGCCTTCTGTGCTGTTTAATATGTATGCATCTCAACAATGTTTGTCTAGGTTGAAGCTGCCAAAGATTTCCTTGCAATTTTGAGATCTTACCTTGAATCTCTTTGCTCTAACCTTCGTTCTCACACAATTACTAACGTGCAGTCCAACGATGATAAGGTTTGTGTTTCTTTTTTAGATAACGGACTGTTGCTACGAACAGTTAGTTACATAATTCTTCCTCGTGTTTTTGTTATCATTGAAATATTGATTCATCAATCCAGGTATCGTTGCTTTTGAAGGAGAGTTTCATAGAGTCTTTTCCTAGCCGAGATCGACCTTTTATGAAGGTACGTTGCTTTAATCATAATAGGAAAGTCACGTAAAAGTTTGACATCAAACATGTATTGAAAAGTTGTTTTAAGACCATTACAAATATAATACGAGGATTTAGAATATTGACCAAGAATATTAACAAAGGTTAAGAATAAAAAGTTTCATTTTTTGAACTTTGTTGAGATTCCTTATACTGTGATTGACCACCTGGTGTGTCTTTTTTTACAGCTTTTTGTGGACACACAACTCTTCTCTGTACATACAGATTTTGTACTCTCTTTCTTCCAAAGGGAGTAAGTTGCCATGATGGTTTGACCTGCCAATTTACTGTGCTATAGTCAGCAGAACGCAAGTTCTCTCTTTTAACTCTTCAAGCTATTCATCATCATCATCATATATATATATATATATATAGGCAATCTTAATATAAAATTTTGTTTATTTTCAAGTGCCAAATGGTATTATTATTATTGTAATTCTCAAGACTTGTTTGGAAAGGATATGTAACATATAGAAAGGTAGCTTTTTTATAGAAGCACTAACATTACTTAGCAATTTAAATAAAAAGTAGCGGCTGCATTTGATGCAAAATTGTGTATATACTTAGTTCTTTCTCTCTGTTTACTGTGTCCGATCTGGAATATCTATCGACGAGGCATTAACGGCTCGATATTCTTGTTCTTCATCCGTATTTTGCAAGTAGGGAAGGCTCTCAGCTAGGTAAAAAGGTACAAAGATTTGATTTTGTTAATATTTTGATTTAAGTTATGATCCTCATTTTCAAAAACCCTTTCTTTGCATTGCAGATCAGGTCATTTCAAAGCAGAAGCAGTGGATTCTTGAATTCCAACAATGTTAGTAATTTCTTACCACTTCCCTTTTCTTGTTTTATGGAAAAAAGGTTTTGTGGGTGTAGATTAACATGGTAGGGGAGAGAGAGAGAGAGAGACAGCATCATTAGTAACAAAGTATAAGTAGAAAACAAGAATCATTTGAGAAAGTTTGGCAAAAAATGATCATTAACTTGGCAGCTTGATGATTATATAGTTGGTGACATTTGTGCTGTTTATGGTATAAAACAGTTAAAAGAAACAGAACCATAAAGAAGGTCTAATGGAAACCCTATTGATGATTTTCAAGAATGGTTTCTCAAGAAAAAGATAACAGAGAAGAGAAAAACCAAAATACCCAAAAAAGGACACAAAAATGCACTATTTGGGAAGCATAAGTGTGACAGAGTTTGCCGGGTTCTTTCACAAAATAGTGTAGGAAGTAAGCTAAAGAAAGGCAATGAGTCAGTCAGAATGAGGTTGTCAGAATAGCCATGATAGAAAAGAATCAGTCTTGGAGTGTAGTGAAAAAATTATCAATGACTGTCTTTTATGTACTTTTGCCAACTAATAATACTTTTAGGAATTTCTGAGATGGATTTTCTTTTTCCTTTTATTTTTTTTTCTTTATTTTTTTTTGGTAACAGAAGAAATGCTGCACCTGACTCAGTCATCTGCAACATCTCTTTTTCTTCCCCTGGTGTTAGATTGGATGCTTTTGCATAATGTTTTCTTGCTGTTGTTTGTTTTGGCTTCTCTGTCATCAGATGATTAGAGAGTATAGTGGGGGTGGTGGTGGTAGAGAAATAGTCTTTAGTTACTGCTGCATTATGGGAACAATCCATCCTCCTCAGTCAGTCTACCTGCAGCAGGCTTTTTTACAACTATACTTACATACATATATATATATATATATATATATTCATTTCCCTCTTTTCACCAAAGAAAAAGGAATACTTTCAAAGGAACATATACTAGTTTAGCTACCATTGATTTTTTTCTGTTCTTTGGAGGGGGAGCTTTGTGGATCATCATCAATGGTGGCAATATCTTTTGGCAGGAAAAATGAATGATATATACACACACATATATATATATATATATATATTGTATTATACACAATGAAGAAAAATTATTACTGGGATTCATTTCATTTATATATTTATACATACATATATATATATATTCATAATCAGAATAAATTCTTTGATTTGAAACATGATGCTTTTCTTGACCAAAATCAATGGAAATACAGATGAACTAGTATGTGTTTGTTCTTTTGATTCTGATGTGGTAAAAAAACAAAACAAAGATGGACGGACCTGCTGTGTTGGATGCTCTCAATTTCATGATAACTTGTGAACACAAATTTTTAAAAATCAGTGGACAAAATTTGTCAGTCAGTCTTCCAACAAAATCAATAACACTATTTACCCTTACTTTTTATATTTGCTTATATATTCCACACTAAAATTTTATATGTTTTTATATTATGGGTAAGTTTTTTTTACCAAAAGAATTCTTGTCTCCACTTTTTCTAAATTATTTTACATTTTTTGTGTTTAATTTCAAGGTAAATTTATGTAGATTTATTTAAAGATGTTTTATCATAATTTAAGATTAATTTAGGATATTTTAATTGACTTCTTCACTTCTTTTTTCTCTCTCTCCTTGTAAGAAAAGTATTCCTTATGTTAGAAGGAAAGTCACTAGCAAAAGCAGTGCCACCTTATGACATTTCTACTATTTTGGATATTTTCAAACTTTTTTTATTTTTGATTATTTAAAAAACCTTATTTATATGATATCAATTTAAAATATTTAAGATACATGGATATATATTTTCTGATTAAGGAAATAAATAAAGAAAACCAGCTAATATGGGCCAAAAATGTGTAATAAAATATCCAAAATATATGGACTTTAAATAGGCCTTAAACTATGGTTTTTATAGGCAAAAAAAAAAAAAAAAGCCTTTTAATTCATTGCAAATATTTTCCCTAAATAAAAGGCCAACATTTTTAAAGTTATTATCCAACAAAATATTTTGAATTTAGAATTTACAATAAATATATATAAATAGATATTATGGGTAATGAAAAACTAAATAATTGATAACCTAAATTATAATTAATGACAAAAACCAAGAAGAAAAAATGATGCTAGGACCATATTAAACTAATGTATTACAGACATTATCTTATTTTACAAATTTATCAGATAATATTATTACCATTTTGATTATCATTACAATCAAAATGATAGTAATAAAGAGGTGCAAATATATATATATATATAATATAACTAAGTTTGTAACAATTTTACTTATATAATTTAATTTATATAATTTAATGTTGTTAGATAATAAACATGAAATATTGATATTTTGAGATTATGGAAATAAGGTGATAGTCATTTCCTTTATTAAGTACTAAAATTCATCCTTGGCCCCGTCTACACACACACCCACCCCCGCTCTTTACCTTCCTTTCTTCTTTTTAGTTTATGGATTTCCGTATTGTTGTCAGAGACAAGAGCTGCCATAAAGGCAGCATAGTTGCAGCAGTTGCAGCAGAAGCAACAGAGAGGTGCAGTCATAATATGTGCACAGTACACGTTCAGGAGAGAGAGAGAGAGTGTGTCATACATAGCTTAGTAGGGAGAGAGAGAAGGAAGAAGGAAGAAGGAAGAAGGAAGAGTTGGGGGGATGGTAGCAGTAATATATGATCAGAACCATTAGTTTTATCCATCTACAGAAGATTCTGCACCCTAAATGGTCCCTGAAATAAATATACCTACTACTTCTCTCACTTCTTGTTTATCTTCTTCTTCTTCTTCTTCACCATCACTACCACCATAAACCATATATCCCTTCTTCCTTATTCTTCTTCTTTGTTTGTTAAATTAAATGATGAGTAATGGTAGTAGTAGTAGTTGTAGTAGTAATGGAAGAAATTATAGGTTCCCTTTTACAGCAAATCAATGGCAAGAACTTGAACACCAAGCTCTTATTTTCAAGTACATGATTTCCGGTATGCCTATACCTCCTGATCTTCTTTACACCATCAGAAGAAGCCTGGATTCTACTCTGTCTTCCAAGTTACTTCTCCACCATCACCACCACCAACCTCAACACCACAGTAAGTTACTTCCAAGTTACTTTTCTTTTTTTTTTTTTATGGGATGATGATGATGATGATGATGATGATGATGATGATGTTTGGTGCAGTTGGATGGAACTGTTTTCAGATGGGTTTTGGAAGAAAAATAGACCCAGAACCAGGAAGGTGTAGAAGAACAGATGGGAAAAAATGGAGATGCTCAAAAGAAGCTTACCCAGATTCCAAGTACTGTGAGAGACACATGCACAGAGGCAGAAACCGTTCAAGAAAGCCTGTGGAAGTTATTATGTCAACAACGCCAACACCACCGCCACCGCCACCGCCACCATCTTCAACCAACAACACATCAATCACCACCAAAATTCCAAATCCAAATCCTTCTAGTCCCATTTCTCACTCCCTTTCTTGTCTCACATCATTACCATCAGAACCCCATCACCATCATGCTCTTCACCACCACCACCACCCTTTCCTCTATTCAAGCCCCCACCACTCATCCTCAAAACCACCTCCTGGGAGTGACTTGTCATCTCAAGAAACCACCACCACCAACTTTCTTCTGGAATCCGGTGCTTATTCACATGCAGGAAAAGGCGGTTACAGGTATGTATCATCATCATCATCATCATCCATAGTCCATACATATCTATCTATATATATATAATTAGTTCTATTTGATGAATGGGGGTATAACAGCAGCTATGGTCATGGATCAAAAGAAGAAGTAGATGAGCATGTATTTTTCTCGGAAGCAGCTGGGACTACTATGAGAAATAACGTGACGGAAACATCGCTGCATGATTCTTGGCAACTGACAATGGGATCACCGGCACTTATGAAACACAGGTCTAATTATTATTCCGGTACCCAAACTGGTCACTCTGCTGCTACTGCTGCTGCAAATAATTACTTGCAGCTAAATGACACAACCTCCACAAGACAAAACCAAAACCAAAACCAGTATTACGCACTTGGTTGTGGTGATCTCAAGAATGATGTTCCTTTGACAACCATGACTATGATGGAGAGGGAAGATCATCAGCAGCAGCAACATCAGCAACAGCAACCCAAGAAAGTCATGCATCATTTCTTTGATGAATGGCCACCTAAAGACAAAGATTCATGGATTGATGCTAACGAAGAAGATGATGATAATGATAATGATAATGGTAATAATAAATTAGGTAGTAGAAGTCATCATCATCAACTTCACCATCATAATCATCATCATCATCATCATGCTCCAGCTTCAAAAATCCAGCTTTCCATCTCAATGCCTAACACTTCTCACGACTTCTTCATGACCCGGAATGGCACATGAGTGAAAAACATATATATATATACATATATCCCTTTTCACTCTCTTTATTATCATCATCACATTGTGTTTTTTTTTTTTTTTTCTTTTTTTGGTGTTCTTCAATGACCCCTCCATTCTCTTTTGACCGCTCTCTCCCTCCTTACCCTGGCTTCGTTTTCTTCAGCAGAAAAAAATGAGCTTTGTCTTCCTCTCTCTCTCACTCACTTTCACACACACACATACTGCTACTGCCGTAGTGGGTTTCTGAATCAAAAGTCCAAAAGAGTACTTAATCATGGTGGGTCTGTCTCCATTTCTGTTCTGCTGCTGCCTTTCTTGCATACGTATGTATGTTGTTGTTGTTGTATTGAATACTCTGATCAGAGATTATTATAAAACTGTTCTCTTTTTTTTTTGTTCGCAACTTTGTACTATTCAGTGTTATTATATATGCCCACTGGGCTTGTTTTTTCTTTTTTTCCTACTAAGTTAAAACTCATCACATGACATGAGTTCTGCAACAAAATACCAGCCACTCCCCAGCAGCCCCCCACTGATCCTAATACTGCGCTACTACTGCTGCCGCCTGCATACACACACATACATATATTTCTGGTGATCTGCATGTTTCAAATGGCAAGTGTCTGCAAACTTAGCCACATGCTTTCATGTCTTACTCGCAGGTGTCATTATAAAAAATCTTAAAAGAAAAAGAAAAAAAAAAAAAAAACTTTCTTGTGTTGATTATTATTTTCTGTTTTTTTTCTTTCTTTTGATGGGGAGACTCTGATTCAATCAGACACGGGTTGGAGGGAGCTTTTGATTGCTGTAGTAGTTGGTACATAATACTAATGGTCCCAGAACCATATTTGGCTTTTTGCAATCTTTGCCATGTTTGTTTTCACCAAAGCTGCTGCACATCAGCACCTTACAAAAGCTAAAAAAATAAATAAAACACAGTAATTATTACTAAAGCTGCTGAAAAAATGCATTACCTTACCTTACTTTGACTGCATTAAACTACACCAGTAGTACTACTACTATCTGGGACACTGTCCTTCAGAAATTTCCAGGAACTTTTTTTTTTTTTTTTTTGAAGTATTTATTATCAAGAAGAGAGAGAGGGATAATCTTTCATGTGCAACTGTTAAAATAATGGCCATGTGAAGTGCCTGCAGGTACAGATTCTTATTACCTTTGTCTATTTTAATACTAGAAATTAACCAACACGTCTTCCATGTGGCCTCAGATGCGGTGGTAGCAGCAGCTTTAAAGAAGAAGAAGAAGAAGAAGAAGAAGAAAGAAGAAGGCAGATAATAACAATGAAAGATCTCTGAGAATTTAATTCGGACACAGCACTGCAGGCCACAGAGAAAAGTGCAGTGCAGTTTCTCTTACGTACAACCAAAAATAATAATAATGATAACAATAGTTGGACCAGTTCAATGAACTTGTGTCTGGTTTACCACAAGACCATGGCTTTTGGATCCTCAACCTCTCTCTCAATGATCATGGGAAAACTAAGTTATTTGAACAGGAATACAATTTATAAAGAACTTAAAGAAATGTGTCATTTAATTCTTACTGGTACAACTTCCATAGTGTACTATTGTCTTAAAGCATAAATAATTTATTTTCACGAAGATGATAACCACAGAAAGGAACAAACAAACCTCAACTTCCAAAAGTCTTAAAAATGTTGGGGAGAATTAGACAAGTATACAAAAAATTCAATGTAAATGAGGTAAAGATTTAATATAAAGTGCAGACAGTCTTCCATGAAGACAACAAACATTTGAGCAGTAGTATTAACTAAGTGTATGCATCAAGTAGTAGGTGTGTAGCATTGCTTAAAATACGAATATATGTGGCATCTTGCAATGTTTGAATATTTTGTTCAGGTGGGGGACTTAATAAAAAGAGAAAAAGAGATTAAAAAGTAAGGGAAGGTCAGAAATGTAAATTCAGAGAGTAAAAAGAGAACAAGTAATGGGTCGCACGGGGAAAGGTGCCAATTGGTTTAGGTCTCTGGAGTCAGGAGTCATCATATGACATAGCACTGTGGCAAAAGGGCACTGTCTGAGTTCTGAAAGGTTGCTCAGAATCAGAATCAGAATCAGACAGACTCAGATCCGTCCATCCATGATACCATATCAAACAACAATCACCAGTCAGATTTTGAGCCTTAGATGAGATGCTTTCTTTTACTTTCTCTCTACTACTATTTACTTCCCCCTTTCTATACAATAACTCTATTCCATTCCATTTAACACACACATTTATGCAATAAATGAGGTCAGATACACCTTATTTTTTAACCGTACTGTTCGCAGCCAGCCCCCCTCTACTAATACCACTGAGACCCACGCCCAACTGCTCCTGCACACTCCCTACCCCCCTCGCCCTAAAACTGACTTTCAAACTGTGTATTACCCTCCCACTTCTGGACAGTCTTTCACGCACTCTGCCTTCAGCGCACACACTATAATATTAACCACTCTAATGCTACGTGAAGAACTACAACAACCTATCCTAAACTACCCTTATATATATCTACCTATAGCCAACCACTCTTTATACAGATTCGGAGCGGCAGGAGGTTATTGTGGTAAATTGGCAAAGTCTGTATATGGAAAAGAACAGCACGTTCTAAAATAATTAATTCTATACAAAAATTACATGCATAGATTTGGACCCTGAAAAACCACACCACAAATGGTATTTTATTATTATTAACTTCTAATTCAAATGTCATTAAATAATACAGTAAAAAGATTAAGTAATTTGGTACATGTCATACAACATTTAAACTAACTCTATTCTATCAGTCAGTTTGTATGATCTCAACGGTAACATCCTTTGGTCTAAATAGGTTCAAACCTTACATGGCGCTGCATGTTGATATCCATGCGTTAATCCTCGTGGACAAGAGTGATAGGCAGATAGCCGCTGCTGCATGGATTCGTCCAGGAATTTTTCAGTCGAGGAGCATAAAACGCCACTGTTCTTCTCTGCTGATATAATGATAAGAAATAAATAAATAGAAAGATGACGCAGAGATCAATAACTAAATTTACTTTAGCTTCCTCCATTTCTTTAGATTTATCCTACTTCCAAATATCATTGAATCTGGCAGGATACTTTCTTAAAATTTTCATTCTGTAAAAAGCATAACAGTTGTGAACATCCATCGTTGAAACTCGTTCCAGTAGGCTATCTTTTGGAGAATTGAGTTGTCTGAGGGGACGACCACACCATGGCCTGGTTGGGAATATCTTATACCTACTTCATTTCTAGTATTTCAATGAATCCTGGGTAAACGTACTGAATTTCTTTTCCTGAACAATAAGCAGATTTTCATGGGACGGTTGGCTTGGATTTGAAAGCTAGAAACAGTCATCTGCAATGGCACTCAAGTTTAAATTAAAAGAATAGTCATGATTACAGTAGTAAGTTAAGAGTATGCTAACCTGCTACAAGATATAAATCTCATATTGGAATTTCCTCTATGGTTAATCTCATTCACCACCACCATCATCATCATCATCGTACCCACGAAACTTTTCAGGAGCACCACCAACTTCTGTATCGCTCTCATGCATGCCACGGTCAGCCTCAGCTGGTTTCTGCAATGGTTCATCATCATCTGATTCTGACCATGCTTGTCTCCGTCTACTTGAAGGAGCAGCCTTCAGCAAAGGAAAAACCATCAAATTACTCAGGAATTTAGGGGAAAATATGTGCATACAGCAACTACATTTTTCTGAAAATCAGGATTGGCAGATAGCAACACAGCTAACAATTTCAGGTTCAGACAAAGTTTTGATGCTCTCGATCATATCATAGAATTACGCAAAAGTGCCTAAATAGAAAGATGGTGTAAATTGCATTTCCCATCGAATCAAACTGCATGAGAGAGAGAGAGAGAGTTACAGCATCATCTTCTGCATCAGAATCTTCAAGGCCTGCTGCTGCAAGAAGATCCTGAGGGTTGTTTTCTTCTGGCTCCACCTGATCATTGTCTTGATGATAAGGCTCCCTATAACCGGTATGGTTGTCTTCGTCATCGAGCTCTTCCTGATCATCTTCCATGTCTTCATATTCATGCCGTTGTTTCTTCTCCTTCTTTCTTCGCTTTCCACCTTTTCTCCTCCTTCCATTCCCACCTTCTTCATCTTCATTCAGAGGCCTATCCTTCCGCTTAGATGGAGCAGTGCTCTTCCATTGCTCCTGTAAGGTTAAACCAGACCTCATAAATTAGTCAAGCAATAGATATTGAAGCTTTGCTCCAGATAAAAATGATGGAAAGAAGAATGAGATGAGAAAATATGGCTCAACAGATATTTGTATAGCACCCAGATATGGCACTACAGATATTTGTAGAGCACCCAGATAGCTGAAGAGATTACCAATTGTCCATAGGTTGTGTTAATCCAACCTTTTATCTGGGAACTTCTTATCATAAATAACAATCTTTTTCTTATTAAATAACTAAGAATACCACTAATATCATGCCAAGATTGCAGCTTATAATATGATAGATGCAAAAGTTTCCAGGCAAATGTGCATTCACTGGAATTCTAAAAAGAAGCGCCCAAAACAGAATATATGCTATTACACAGTAACCAAAATTTTCAAGACTTTTTTCATTTCATTGGAGGCCTTATTCAGTAAACAATAAAGAGAATGGAACTTTTGAGTTCAAACATAAATGTGGAGATTTGGCTTAAGCAATGTATGTTAATTAATATCTTTATTGCTGTCAACTATATTATTATATAAGAAATAGTTGTCAGAAATAAGCTGCTGAAGCATACGAGAGATCCATGCTGTGGAGGAAGGTTACATGAAGAATAAGTACCTTTACACGCTCTAAATGTTGTTCTTGCTGCATCACTTGTTTCAGTTCATCCTCTTGTTTTCTCTTCTCCAACTGTTACAAACACCAGGTAAGTAAAACAAAGGAACACCAACAATTTTATTCAGAAGTAGAAAAATATTATGATGTACATACTTGAAATTTTCTCTGCTCTTCAGCTTTTCTACGGTTTTCCTCAGCCAATATGACCTGTCTAGCAAGTTCAAGTCTCTGCTTATTTTGCTGATCTTCACGCTCAGCGGCCTCACAATGGACTTTAGCAGCCTCAAGCAAGTGCTTACAATACTCAACATGGGTTTCAATTTTTTTCTCATCAAACCCATGATAGTGAAGATATGAAGCTGAAGACAATAAGCTGAATATTCGAACTGCATTCTTAAGTTCAGCCACAGTTGCCCTTACCTATCCACATCACATAAAATTTATAACCCCGTGTGAATACTAGATAGACTTTGAAAAGTACTTCATGAATAAGAGGCTTAGGAATCATGCTGCATATCCCACACCTCAAAAGACATGGAAAACAAATAAAGTAGCAACTATAGACCAGCCATGCAAAACATAAAGACAAAAATGCACTTTGTTCGCTAACAGAGATAGTGAGCAGCAATATGATAACAAGGATTTTGCTTTTTTTCATTGATGGATAGATGATATATACAATGTACACAAATATTCACACCATCAAATGTAAATGTAGTGGGTTGGAAAACTCTAAATGCATGGCATTCTTTGTTACTGTCTTAAATGTAGAAACTGTATCTACTTTTACTAGCTATCTCCAATTTATCAAACAAAAATCATTTTATTGGTACATTTAAATGCTTTTGTTACTAGTATAGAAGCCTCGTGCATTTGAAATGAAACGAAGAGATAATTTGACTAAAATAAAATGCTTTACATATTTAGGCTCAGTTGAGAGGGCAAATTCGATTGCATATAGCCACATAAAAGAAAAGGTAAGTTTAAAACCTCATCCACAGTCCTTTTTGTCTTCTGTAATGTTGATGCAGAAAACTTTTGTAGTGCAACACCCATGTCAAATCTTAATGTATAATTTGAAGGTGCCAAGTGTATAGCTCTTAACAAAGTCTTTTTGCAGTCTTGCCACTGTTCAGCCTCATAATGTGTCCGTGCTAAATAAAGCAGCACCTGACTATCGGTGTTATAGTAAAATTTCCTCAAGCAATTCTGATACTGCATAAATAAGCAAGTTGAAATGCAGGTTGTAGAAAATAAGAAACATAAAAATAAATCCTACTTGAGTACATGGGATAACAAAAGGTACCATTTTTACAGCCAAAGCAAAATTCCCTTGAGCAAAGTGGACATGAGCAAGATTTATCCACACATCTGGCATCTGGACAAAAACACTCCCACTAGCAGCTTCTTGAACCTATAGCAAACGAAAAGCAAAAGAAAACGTAATAATAAACCACAAAACCTTCTCCATATACTGAACAATGCAGAACAGTTTATCTGACCTGTGTAAACAATTCCTTTGAAATATCAAATTGACCCTTTTCTGCCAATACAACACCAGCTCCATTGGCTGCATATAAGTTACTAGGATGCTGCAGCAGAATCTGCACATATTGAAAACATAAATTTCTTCTGAACGCAAAGTGGGAATATGGACAGGTAAACAGTATGAAAATCCAAGTTCGAAGCAAGATGAACATCAGACCTCACTGATATTTGGATAATATACATAAACAGTTTATATCTTTGCCACAAAGTGCAATTACCAGCATCTGGACCAAGAATAGGTCACAAGGAAAACTAATAGAAGAATTTATACTCTATGGCCTGAAAGATACTCTTTTGTTCCCCCAGTCAAAAATTTCCTTTTTCGTTCTTAGAATTCCCAATGCTTATTTCCAAAAGATCTTCCCAAATTATATTAATTGCTTCAACTTTTTTTTCAAGTTTTAACATGAGATGCTTAACAATCTTCTGAAATCTAATCTTGTGACAAGATAAAGATACAAACTGTAGGCCAATTATTCATCATCTAGGTTGCCTTCAGCAGCAAAAGATGAGAAGATAAAACAAAGTAGCAATTTCTAGACAGACCAAGTTTGAAGTAAAGATAAATTACATTTGTATAAAGTTCCTTGGCCTTCTCAAGATGGGTAGCTTCTAGCTTTGGGTTTCTTTTCTCAGAGCGAATGGCAGCAAAATAGTTCCAGTTCCCCTGGAAAACAAAGCAAAAGATGAATCACCTGTAATTTCATTCTGAAAAGGAACTGAGGTCAATACAAAAGAAACTACCAGGAGATCAGTCTCATTCAGATTTTTTTACATGTTAAATAAAAGCAAGAAACACTACCTTCAAACTATAGGTATATAGGCAAGCAAACTAATTGCTGCAGGGAAAAAATGCACAGGAGAATAAAAGAAATATAAAATACAAGGACTATGATTACCAGACAAAGCGAAGCATAAGAGTCGTTGCCACTGCCATGAACCAGATCCCTAGCCTGGCGGAAGGTTTCTTTTGCCTTGACCCAATCATCATTCTTAAGCTCCAAGTCACCCAGCATTAATAATGCATTCTCACACTTGCCATCCACTTTGAGAGCATCAGCAATCTATTACCAAAATCAGCAGTAGTCAAGCATATGTTGACACAAGAAGAAAAACCTACAAAATACCATAATGAGTAAAGATGCTAGAGAGTGACCAGTTCAGTGCTAAGTTGAACATTATTTCGAGCTTTTGCAATAGCAGCTAGTCTCAGGTGGGCATCTAAATAATCTGGATACTGAAAAAATAAAGCAGGAGGTCAGTCAGAAGTATACACAATAAGAAAGGCTTTCTTAGTTAGAGACATTTA
This sequence comes from Asclepias syriaca, assembly GCA_027405835.1. Taxonomy (NCBI): domain Eukaryota; kingdom Viridiplantae; phylum Streptophyta; class Magnoliopsida; order Gentianales; family Apocynaceae; genus Asclepias; species Asclepias syriaca. The sequence goes on along the minus strand of CM049927.1, from coordinate 1,741,466 downwards.
ATAACCAATAATAATCAACTATTAAATAAGAAACCTCCCAACAACATTTTCCAGAAAATCTCCTAGATTGTTTACAAGGAAACACTGATATTTCCCAAACAAATGGTGAAAATGCTCTTAATCACATTACATTCTCTTAGCAGAAAATTAAAAATGATACTGATAGAATGTGAGCTATTTGCAAATGTAGTAAAAGGAATACTTTGTTGCGGTATGAAAAACAGGAGACACAGTATCAAGTAAAAATACCAAGGGTGTGTATTTGGACACCCCTTTTACCAGATATGTACAGTACCATAAGTAAAATACCATTTATTCTTTAACAATAAGATTCACCTTAAATCATCTCTAAGTTTCTGTACCTTGTATAATATCAGGCGATAAAAAACACTGGCTGTTTCAATGTCATGTAACTGCTCGCGTAATCTAGCCAGGTTGAACAATGTTGAAACTTTATCATAAGGAAGTTCTGTAGTAATACCCTGTTCCTCAAGTTGCTGAAACAGTTTTAGGTCTTTGTATATGCGTAGAGTGGCACTGGAGTCAATTGGGTACTGTACAATTCCATAGAGATCTGAATGCACATGGTGATGAGGATCTGGAATTTCCTCATCACTAGGACCAACTTGTGTTTTAGCACGGAGAAATTTGAGCCATATGCCATCACCTAAAGCATCTTTGAATGTTTGTTGAGCAAGCTGGAATTTTGTAAGGTATTACAGTGAGTGCATTCAAAAGATGTAACGTTTAACAATTGAATTTATTGAGCACATAAAACGTATCCTCTTCATATAACCTAATAACCAGACAAACCTCAAATTCCCCTCTCTCAAAATGTAGAACTCCAATATTGTTAAGCAACTCTATTGGCACTTCTTCATTCTTCTTCAGGAAGAGGTTACGGGCCTAAAACAAAAATTTTAGAATTAGAAAAAGACATTGTCTGACCTAGAATGCAGCTAACAATTGGCTAAAGAGAGAATTCTACTTCAAAATTCTTAAAGGAAGTGTGTAAGCATTAGGCAAACAGATAAATATAATCAAATACAAAAATGTGCACAGAAGGTTGACAAAAAAAAAAATTTTTAAAAAACTTGGAAAAAGAAAGTTGCATGGTATAATTATACCTTGAAGCAGTGTAAATAGCTTTCAGTTCCACAACAATCATAAATAAATATGTAACTCCAACAGTAAAATAACATTAAGCAACTCCAGCCAGCAAGACAGTCACTCTTTTCATGAGAAATAGTTTCCAATCTCCCCATTTCAATATTCTAAATGTGCAAGTGAAAATAGTAAACTGAACAAAGAAAAACATCAGCATGAACGTAAGAACTTAAAGCCCCAGAAACAGAAGATGATAGAAAAGAATAACTCCATACTCTCATAAACTACTTGACAATTTTTCCTAAGAATCATTGCTTCTTTTCCCTGCCATGCAATAAATCAAAATGATTTTCAATTTTAGGAGTTTTATAACTTCCAGAAAAAAGAAATATAAAATATTAGTCTCCATGAAGGAAGTGATCCTATTTTCCTTGGCATGAAGATTTAGGTGAGGTTTCAACCATTCAATAGTTCTCATAATACCCTTTAGTGAGCTACTAGTAGTTCCATGTTTGAGAAAAAGCTTTGCATCCTCTTAAGAAAGTGGACATTGTTTCCAGACAACTGAAAATGCAAAGGATGAGATTCATTCTAGGACAGAGAGTCTAAGACTCTGTACATATAAGTGTTACTTTATTGCAGAATTGAAGGTCTGGTAGCAATAGATATCCAGAACAAGAAATCAGAAATTAGCTGAACTGAAGGAGAAACAAAGGGCCCATTACAGTTTTAAATGCATCCAAAGCAGCACCTGCATCAGTTGACATCAGTAATTCTCCAAAATCCAGGAAAGCCTGCCAAAAAGCAATACAGAAACAGTGAGCTAAGTTCACAAGAAATAGGAACTGTCTAGCAAAACATGCACCGAGTCAACTGAATTTTGAGCAAGCAAGTTCAATGTATCAATTGGTAAGATAACATCCAAAGGTACAATCTGGATATAGAGGTTGCACTGTGAATTGTTTTGAAATTTACAAAATAAAGACAAGCTTGAGACACCAGCAAAACTTGATGGTTTGCTGATGAATAGGTTTCTCTTCAAAAACTTATTTCTTCTCTTTCCCTTTTCAGGAAATAAGTTTCATGAATGGATGGGATTCTCAAAAACCATAACAAGTTTATAAATATCTTAGTGAGCACAGGTTAGAACAGGGAACACCAAATAGTGAGGAAAACGTGAGAAGATTTAATCAAGATATAATCTATGAAAGTAATCAGCACATTAAACTCATGTATAGGCATGCTCGTGATGCATGAATATCAGTAAAGTAGAAAAGAAGTACAAGAAAAACGTCATCTTAGAGTTCAGTACCACTACATTCCAAGAAAGCATGCCAGAACAATTATTGTGTAACATCTAAAATAATTCTACTTAGTGATTAAATTCAACCTCACTCAACCAGTTTAAGTTTTAGTGCAGGAAAAAATTTAACTTCATCTCCAAACAGGAAGCCCAATGTTCAAGTTTTGGCTCCACCCATTTTGTCCAATTTGTTGGTTAATGTCCATATGTTGGGCTTGTTCTTGAGAATTTATATTGGGCCCATATGTGGAAAGAATGTTAAGTGATTAAATTCAACCCTTATCTATCAACTTAACATCATCTTAAGTTTTTAAGAATAGGTGGAAATTTAACAAATTTAAAGCAAAGTTGAAGAAAATCCTAATAAAAACATAGTACAATTTGACTAATAAAGACAGATTATGTACATATATATACATATACAGGGAGAGATAGAAAGAAAACTCATTGCCATGAACTCTTCTTAAAGAAGGAAAATAAAGGTCTAGGCTGCATAGAGTATTGTTCAATTCTTCAAAACATGTATATTAAATGCACAAAACTCCTAAGCCACAGAAACAAGACATAATGAGGAATAAAGGGGAAAATACCAATGAGAATAAGATATACAAGGAAAAGCCTCAACCATCCTTAGCAAAGTAAAACAAAAATCACATAAATGCAGCCCTTAGCATCTTCTTTAAGTTACCTATATTAAGTCTCTGAAAACACTGAGTACTATTACCAATAAGATACTAGTAAAGTAAATATATCCCAAAAAAAAATGAAGAATCATAACCTGGGGATCACGAGAATCAATTTTAGTAGCCCTTTTTATGAATTCATGAGCTTTCTCAATCTGACCAAGCTGAATATGAATGTGCCCAATAGCCTACATTAAAAGCACACCAATTTGAAATTATGGAAATCGTATGATTTAGTATCAAGGAACATGCTGAACTACTTTTGACTTACTTTTAGTGTCTCACAATTATCTGGATGAACCTCCAAGACCTTTTCAAAATTTGTCAGGGCACTCTTAAGATCACCCAATTTCAGTTGAACTTGTCCCAGGCCTATAATATTACCAACAAGCAAGAAATAAATTGAAATTGATAGGTCTACATAAAATCTTTTAGATTATACAATTACTAAAACTAAAAGTGAAATAAATCTAAGCAATCAGCTCCCAGTTAGCAAAATATGACAGAACACTGATGGTCCATATCAGGAATGTAACTAGAGTTTTACTTTTATGAGAACAAATGAATGCAGAGGATGTTGGGGGTGAATAAGAGTTGATATAGGAGACATGGACACGGCAAACTTGAACTAAAAAAAGATAAATCTAGCTGTGGAAACAGGGAGGATTCTAGTTCAACTCCACCTACCTAACTCCCAGCCAAACAGTTTTACTGAAAACAAATATACTGCCATATTGCCCTTTTCTACTGAATATTACGGCACAGAAAGTTAATAAAAGGTTGACATAATTTGTCTAGCATAAACTGCATCATGTCAAGATTCTAGAGTCACCACTAAAAGTTAGTTAGAATATTTTGACCAGCTGCAGTCAACTGAAGGAATTCTAGCCCAGGTGTGAAGCATCTATAGTTCTCCAATATGTTTTTACTGAGTTTGACTTAAATCAGAAAACAAAAATGCAAAAGAGGATTACACACCATAATAAGGCAATACAAATTCATGTGGCTTATTGTTTTCCTTGACAGATGCCATGTAGTACCTTCCAGCTTTTTCATAATCTCCCTGTAGTGAAAGGAAACAAATAGCTCCCATTAGAATAGAAGGAAAAAGAAAGGTAATGTTTTTTCCTAGTCAAGAAGCACAAATGGCGAATGCCTAAGAATATCAATAGGGAATACGCTTTTTAAATATAATAAGAACAATAGAGAAAAATATGTAAACCTTTAAATGGCTAATAAAATTTATTGAAATAACAATAACATGGAGACACATATGGGGTCAGTTCTTTCTTCTTTTTAATTTGGTTTTGTGTGTATTAATTGGGGGAGAATGCCACATGTAAGGAACTGTGGAGTGGATTATATTGCCTCAGACACATTAGTGGTCAATGGATCAGCCAAAGTATATTTTAACTGTTTTGGGTTTTATAATCATTTGAAAAACCTCTATACAAGGCAGAGATAACATCCAGCATCACAAGAGATCTGCTTATGGAAACTAAGAAACAAAATAAAGCATATGATGGAAATTCGTCTATTTCTTATGCATCTTTTCCCATTCAAACACATGCTATTATTTATTATCATGCTATGATAAGCAAATAAATAAAATAGAAAAGAATAGTTAGATTCGCTTTCAAAGTGAGCCCAATATCAAGGGGCCACAAGTACAAAGAATCAAACTTACAAGGGACTAGAAAAGGTTCTCCTAAAGTTTTTCCCCTAAACAAATTTTTCTTTATTAATTTTTTTTTTTTTTTTAAACAAAATCAAACATTCAATTAGTTAACTTTGGGTTTTTCCCTTGTGTTTCTTACTAAGCAAAAATAAAATTAATATATTACAAAGATCTATTGAGAAGAATTCAGACCTTGCTGTGGTAAGATCTTGCCAAATTGTAGTAAGAATGTGCCTTCATTGGGCCATGATTAGTAACAGAAAGGGCAGTTTCAGTCAGTTGCTCGACCAAAAAATGCTGACCAGTGAAGAAGAAATGGTTTGCCAGATAATTCAATGACATTGCACAGTAAGGGTATATCTCAAAAGCTCTTTGCATCTTCTCCATTCCGGACCGAATGCTGGTAGCTGGGCAGACAAATTTGGAGTTATGAATAAGTAGGTTTCCAATGCATTTGAACAAAAAAATAATGTTCAAGAGAACAAAATGTAATAGCCTTTTGAACAGAGAGATGTCTATATTTTTCACAAACTTTGTTTGATTACCAGATTTTTATACAATTATCCAACTATTGCATGCAAAGAAGTAATTCTAACACCACTAGCTCATTTCTCTGTAATAGTTTATCAAAATATTTGCTTCAAGTCTCAGTCTGTACAGTCCAAACTGTTGTTACTAGTGCTCAGGCTAGTGAATTCTGGCACAAGCAAAAGAACCATTATCCAGGTAATAAGACTCACCATCACCAGTCTGCAAATCCAAAATCCCAAGTGCAATAAGAGCCTCCACATTTTCCGGATCTAACTGTAGTCATTACATAAGAATCAAACAAATGTTGCAGATAGATAGATCAAAAGAACTTTTTTTCATATAAAAAACTGTATGCCACCACACTTGCCTGCAAGACACGGTGAAATGCTTGCTTTGCCTTTTCAAATTGACCCAATCTGTACCGACAAAGACCTATACCAATCCTTACAGCTGCAGGACATTGAGGAAAAACTTGCAGGGCCCGCTAGCAAAAGCATATAACATAAAAATAATACCAACATGAGAGTTAAAACTAAGAATATTTCAGCCAAGTGCTTTTATGGAGCAATAAAATTAGCCAAAAAGAATAAATTTCAACTATCTTTCAATGCCATAAGCTGCTGAGGTATAACTTGAAGTAAAAACAAGTAAAGAAATAAAAGGCGGTAATGACAAACCTTATATAACTCCAATGAATCAGAATATCTTCCCTGTCTAAAGTGAACACAGGCCTGCAAAATATTGAATTTAATTACATTGTCCAAATTCTAACATTCACAATATCATGACATCGGATGAATTTCCATACAAAATTTTTTTACTGCAACTAGCAAAAGTGTAATTATGCCATTTGCAAGTATGTGCTACAACAGAATACCCTGATCTCAAGGTTCTGGAAGAACAAACTTCTGTAAAATAATATATTCATTCATAAGAAACAGAATATCAGAACCTTTAGAAACTAGACGCTCTTAGTTATGTTTTCATTTTCTTCAGTAAAAACATAATTATAATTACAATTTTCTATTGCATGTAAATGTTGAGTACACAACACAAGCATGATTAGCAAAAGCTCGCAGGTTATGCATTAAAATTGATCTGGACAAACCTGACCAAGAAGAGCAGGAATATTATCACGATCTCCTTCCAATACAATTTTGAAGGCTGAAAGTGCTTGTTCTGGATCACCCTTGGCCAGTAAAAGCTGCCCTGAAAATAAACATAAATGAAGACATGGAAATAATTTAATAAAAACAACAAAATAAATCCCCTCCTCCTCCTTACCCTTCTTTCAACTGCAATTTTCAAAGTAGTATCAACCACACAGTTCTACTAAAGCCAATGTTGCAGTCAAATTTAATGGATTATAAGCTGAAGTTGGGGATTAACAAAATTAATCCATGGGAACTAAGTAGCAAGGATTTACCTAAATACAAAGTTAAACAAATACACTATCTACACTGTGGAGAACAGACAGAAGTACGTTATATTCCCCAAAATTAAAGTGTTTGGTATATCTACTAGTAATATCAATAAATTTCCATCTCAATACAAAATGAGTGGGAGCCTGAAAACACAAAATCAAACTTATAATTTATGTAGTTCTTAAAAATCCACATTGAAACTAAAATGTCACCATTATCATCCCCCCTCCCCGGGCTATCAACTTTATTATAAATATATTTCTTCACTGCTTTGCTCTTTCTTCTTTGTTTGTAAACTTCCAAAGGCCAATATAATTCAGCCCATCAAACAACAGAACAGAATGACAAGTGTGTGAAAATTGTCCAAAACTACACTACTACAGCAAGGAACAGTGGTGCAAGATCTAGTTGAAATGATACGTACCCTTCCCAATCCAGGTAGAAGGCTCATGCATATCAATTCGAGATGCTTTATTATAGTACTGTGTTGCCATTATAAAATGGTCCTCCTTTTCTTTCTGCTTTGTCTCAATTTTCCCAAGATAGCTGTAATATGCACCCAGAGCATTAAGGATGGCAATCCTCTCATATCTGATATCAGCATAGTACTCATCAATTTCTGTAATGAAAAACATTTTCTTTATGAACATTTAACCCATAAAAAGGCAATACGTAAATATTTAGCCCTTAATAAATAAATAAATAAATAAAAGAATGCTATAATGTGTACCAGGAAAAGATCCTTCCTCTAATATCTGGCGGAACTGTTCGATCTTTCCTTGTTTGAAATACTCCCTCTACGTCCAGAAGAAGAGGTTAAAATGAAAAAATTCATTCAAAGCTCAATAAATACAAACAATTAATTGTCCTAAGACAACAGGATTTGACCTAGAATTCATAACACGATTTTGGAACACAAATATACACACACATTACAGCTCTGTGTACAAAATTTTAAAAATAAATTAAGCTAAATTTATTTATTTTTTTATATAAATGTGCATTAGCATCTCCACATACAAAACCAGTCTTTCGAAAACACAAGCAGAACTAACTGAAATTACTGAAAAAATAGGACATTTAACTAAACAATAACTTGAAAACTCCATATGCATGAACTACATGCTTCCGTCGTAACACAAACTAAAACATGAGAATGATATTTATTTCCGAACTATGTTTCCAAGTGCCTATATAACAGAAAGAAGAAAACAACATACAGCGATAATTAACCAGATATCCAGAGGAGCTTGCTCGGCTTTGAGAATATCAAGGATGTCAGAAGCATCACGAGGAAGTTGGTCCAACGCCACCCTGACCTCCTCCTCAGAGTTTTGCACCGGAATGTAAACGCACGCCATTGATTCCTTTCTCAAATTATTTTTCCTACGTTACCTAAGAGTATCTGCGAATTGAAAAATTACCACCCTAATACTCAGATTGAAATCAAGAAACAGAATAAGAACCCTAGTTGAGGAGAGTGGATCAATTGAAAAAGCCTCCGGAGCAAAACAATTCGAAATTTTTAAGATCATTAATTAGAATTTGGCGATTCCTATTTCCTCACACTTTTCCCCCAATTCTTTAAAAATTAAACTTTGGCCCAATAAAAAATATAACATTTTTTTTTTAGACCAAAACCGAATTGTATTCAACAATTATTTATTTATCAAAAAATAAAAAAAATAAATAAAAATATTTAGGGTTAATTTATTTTTAAAAAAAATTATAGATATACTCCTTAAATAAGGGCCCGTTTGGCTTTCAAAGAAATAAGGAAAATATCAGGTCGTTTCTTTTGAAAGCTATTTCCATTGACGGATAATCTGAACATGCCCATCAAATGGTAGTGATGAATATGAAAAGGAATAAAAATTTCTCGGCTTGATTTTTGAATTGAAGTGATCAATACAAGTTATAATGCCTGTGTTTCTGTTTTTAATTCTAGGGTTTTGCACTGGCAGCCAAATGCCGGTACAACTGTGAACAGCCAGATACTGACAGAAGTTTCTCAGTGTGTTGAGACCATCAATGGCGTCAAGGAGGGTAGGTGGAAAGCTACAATCGGCTTCTATAAACCAATGCTCAGAGGTAATTATTTTTATATTATTTTATTTTAATTTTGTGTATTCTGATGGATTGAGGTATGTACTGGTTATGTATTTTTGGGGAAATTACGTTAGAACAAGCGAATCAGATGGAGTTTCCCCGTGACTTTATTGGGATTTCTATCCCAGAGCAGCCCAGTAAGTACTACTTTGTTATTAGAGGCCAGAGATTAGTTGTGGAGGCAGAATCAACAATTCAGCTGATTATGGAAAAACTGCAGTCCTATAAAACCAGGATGGTACTTAATTTTGAGGTGCGTGATTTCTCATATGAGTAAAATGTTTCTTTTGATGGAGCTTGTGTTTTAACGTGTTGGAATAGGCTTCACTGTGTGATATTTTTGTTGGGTGAGGTTTTTCAGGAGTAGAGGTAGGAACAAGGAAATGAGGTTGAAAAATAATCATGGGGGAGATTTTGCAGTGATCCACGAAGATCCTAGTTTTTGAAAGATTTGTGACTTCTCTTATGTTGCATACAAGTCTCTCTCTTTCAGTTTGTTTAACTTTAGCTGATAAAATCATCATACCGCTACTGTTTTTCATTTTCTATTGATAGTAATGGATATTTGAAGAATTAATCACTTCAATGAACTATGGCCTATCAGTCTATATATGTTCCTTAACTGATGATTGTCACTAAAGTTTGTTTCCCTTTGATAGGGTTTTCAATATCAACTAGGAGATTTCCAGTTGCGTGTGGGGAAAGTTGTTCCAATGCACACTGAAAATCTGAGAGGAATTGTTATGGAGGTAGTAAAATTTTTTCACATTCCTCGCACAACCTTGATATCATGTTCTTATTCCCTTTTTCTCTTCATTTAGATATTAGTTTATTCTGGTTAGGCATTTCCTCATTCTCCTGAAGATAGTAGTTCATTTGAGCACAATCTTAAGTTACTCTTCTGCAGAGGATATTGGAAGCCCTTCTTTTTCTCTTTTCCTTTTTGTTCATTCACTTGAGGAGATAGGAATGAAGAGGGAACCGTTACTAGGTTCCCAAATTATCCATGCCTAACATAGGTCTTCCATTGTGTTCAGTAAAATTTGGATGAGATTTTACAGTAGAAAGTTAGAAAACTGCTTCCTTTCATTTGTTTGCCTGATTACATTTGCTTCTTTTTTTTAATATGAACTGAATTGTCTATCAATAGTTATGATCAAGTTTCTCATTGATAGAAAGGGGTTAGATTTAATAACTTAACACAGTCTCTCACATGTGTGAGTCAAATACAAATTTTCTTTATAAACCCAACTCGTAGATAATAATCAAGAAATGGGAGTCAAAGACGAGAAAAATTCTGAACCTTTTGTTAAATTGAGTTAAAAATGGCTTTTGTTACCATTGAAGATGAGAGAAATATAAAGGAAACAGAATATGAACTCACTTATCTTTCTTTAGCTAACCATTCCTTATAAGTGTCTTCCATGTACTGTGACACTTTTAAGATATTTAGAGTATGTGTTGTGCTTCTCTAAAGTAGGAAATTCATATGACAAACTTTCTTATCACTACTTATCATTCATTCCCTTGCAGATGGAGTATCTACCCATTTCATCATGGGAAAGATCACACAAGGTTATGGCTGAATTCTTTGACCTGTGGCAGGAAGCTCTCTCTAAAAGATCATTGCCAGGTCATTTCGTTCATATTGAACCTAACTTTTCAGATTTTGGCCTATCTGATCAGTATAGTTCACAACACACAGCTGTTCAATATGCTAGTATCATGGCTCAATTGATAGCTACAGCTCAATCAGCACAAACTATGAGAAATTAGTTATCAGAAGATGTACTTATTTGTCTACTAAAAGTACTAATCTTTACTAATTGAACCTCTTTCAAGTTTGTAGAATGCACTCTTCTTAAATCTTTAAGTGAATAAAAAAAAAAATTACTAGTCTAGAGTACTTTTCCCTTTTTATCATTCTGGTATTAACTTTTTTCCTTATGAAAAATCTTTTCTTTTCCTTTTTTTTTTTTTAATAGAAAATAGAATGTAATAAATAAATTTATAATACATATATATATATATATATATATATATACACACGCACACACTAGTGTATACATAATATACATAATATATTACTATTTATATTAATAATTAAATTAATATTATAAAATTATTAAATCTTTTAATAAGCATCTAGATTTCAAAATTTTATATAAAGATTTATAAAAATTTTAAAATAAATAATTAAAAATATTATTTTTAGTTTCTAAATCAACTAAAAACATGCACATAATATTTATCATTAATCATAACATGAACAACAAATTCAAATAATTTCATAAATTTTTGAACTATTATCTTATAAAAGTTTTGAATAAATTATTTTTAAAAAAATCAATGTGTAAACAAAAGTAAAAAAGAAATCCGAATTAAAAATAATTAAATCTTATATTATATATATATATATATATATATTGAAAAGTCCAAAAATATTCAATGCAGAAAAAGATTTGAGGTGTTTTCCCGAATAAGTTCAACTTCGCATCACTGGTCACCGAAGTCCGAAGTTCCACCTCGCGATAGAATGAAGGTTGACGTCCAGTATGGAATTATCCAGAATATTCCTCCCAAAAATATCTGTTGACTAAGTTTTTTTTTTATTAAAAAATATCTCATGAAATATCCCTACAACAGTAGGATATTTCGAGATTTGGCAAATATCATACCCTTCATTATAGGGTCATTCACTCCTATAAATACCGTCCCTCAATGGGTAAAAGGTAAGCTCAGATATCTCAACAATAATCTCTGTCTATTCCAATCATTCTCTCTATTCTTTAGCCGAATTCTACGATACTCACTTGATCGTCGGAGGATTCGCCGGAGGTCCCTCACCTTCCGATTGAACTTCACTCTCTCTTGCAGGTCATTCCATCCACTTTGGCATTCAGACTTGGCAGAGACTAGCCATTACATCCACGTTTTCTCAACACTTAGTACCAAACTAAATTCAGACGAATCATATATATATATATATATTATATATATATATATATATATTGACTGTAGTGATTGACTGTAGGATAGATAATTTAGAGAGATGGATAATTTAGAGAGAGATGAGTAGAATAATATGACCTTACCCTCGTTACTTGTACGGGGTGGTATTTATAGGATTTAACCACCATTGTGTTAGGTGTATTGGGTGATTGTTACGAGAAATATGATGATTTACCCGATTTTGTGGAAAATATATGAGATTCCCATTTTTAGTAAGACGTTGAAGGCTCTTTGACTGTAATTCATTGGAGAATTAAATATTGACCTTATTAGGTTAATAGATATGCAAGTCCAGTGGGTCCCGTTTACCTCGTATAATTTGTCTTGTCAGCATGAGAGTATTTTTATAGCTCTCAGTATATATATATATATATATATATATATAAGATATATTATTTCATTAAAAGATTCAGGAACGAATAGGGATCGTTTGGTTGTGGATAATACAGTTTGGAAATTAGCACTATTTTATTTTATTTTATTTTAAAAAGGACTAATATAATTTAGGCGCGCCGCCTATATATTAAGGCTAAAGCCCTAAACCCTCCCTCGTTTACAATCTCTGTACAGAAAAAAAAAACAGTTACTTCTCAGTGTTTTCAGCCACCCACGACCAAAAACCATCTTCCTTTCGTGCCAATTATTTATTCATTTATTTTTATTTTGGGTTTAATCAAAAGTGATCAAGGAATCATCGTTGTGATTAACCTAACTTTTTGTTTTTGCATTATTGAATTCTCTCATGGATCCAGAATCTCGGGCAAATTCCTCAAAAAAAGCACCTAGGAAGGTATAATCATCAAATATATATATATATATATGGGATATCGTATTTGCGATGGTGTTTTTGTTTCTGATCAATGATCATGAATTAATGGGGGAAATTTTTATTTTATTTTTTGCAGGTGAAATTTGCACCTAAAGGACCACCACCACGCAGAGCTCAAAAGCCTGTTGTTCCCAAAATGTAATAATCTTAATTTATCAGTTTTAATATATGAGATGGAAGTAATATATGTGATTGAACATTACTAATGATGTGCATTAGAACTGTGAATTGGATTTTTGTTTCTAAACTGCTATTGAAAAATATACAGGGAAAAAGATAATCTTGATGCTGCTCAGGCTCAGGAGTTGATGCGCCGCTCCAGTGTATTTCTTTTTTATTTTGTTGATTGTTTCTCCATCTTTTTGGGCTTTTTTTTGGTTTTACCTGATTCATTCGGTTGATTTTTACAGGAATCGTTTCTCTCCCAAAAGCCTAAAGCTGAAAGACAAGGTGAGCCCTTCTTTTTCCATTCTCTCGAGAACTAATTGCAAAAATTTATGAATTAGGCAAATGCATTCTTTTTTCTTATTAAAGAGATTGGAGAAAACCCAATCTCTCTCTCTCTAAGGGAAGTTTTTATTTTATCTCTCTATGTTGTTGCATATTCTGAAGAGGCTAGTTCCTACTATAAGTTAACTGGATATGGGAAAGTTTTTGATTTTTGATATTGTGATCTGATTCAATTTACCAGAAGGGTTTTTCTAGACCAAACAATTTAGATTAGGTTTAAGTGAGGTTCTTGTACATAAACCATTGTATTTTTCAATCATGTTGTAATTGTTAACATTTTTGTTTAATTATTTATTCTTACTTTTTGACAGGAGGAGGTACACAGGTTGCATTTGGATTTGCAGGTTCATCAACATCACAAGGTGGTGCAGGTTCATCAACATCACAAGGTGGTGCAGGTTCATCAACATCACAAGGTGGTGTAGGTAATTTTTACAGTGCATATCCACCTACTGGTGGGTGACTTTTCTCACTAACACTTAAATTTACTATATATATAATATAGTTTAGTTTAGTTTAATCAAAATCTAACTTATAAGTTGTTTCTGAAGGTGGTGGCACTGATAATAAACCTAAGAAAGAGTACAAGGAGCCTTGGGTAGGTTTCATGTAACAACAAAGTTTGACTATATTATTCATATTCTACTGTTAACTTTTTAGGTAATTAATTATTCTCTGGTTTTATGTTCCTTATAGGATTATTACTCAAACTATCCTACTATACTTCCTATGAGAAGACCATATTCAGGAGATCCAGGTAACAAACAATCTAAAAGGTTTTCATAAGTCTTTTATGCTTCTAAGTTTTGTGATTCACCTTGCTTCTTTCGATTTAAGATGTTCTTGATGAAGAGGAATTTGGGGAGGATGCAGAAGAAGGTTTAGCTTATGATGAAAAGTCCACAAAACCAGCTGTGGAATTAGGTTTAGCTTATGATGAAAAGTCCACAAAACCAGCTGTGGAATTAGGTTTAATGGTTAGTAGAAAAGATGAAAAGATTTTGAAATTTTGTTCTTACTGGTGACTGTTGTAATTTTGACAAATGTAATAATTAATTTCTTGGTAGGAGGAAAGCATGGAAGAACGTATGTTATTCTTTCAATTACCATCAAAGTTGCCTCTGTGGAAGGAACAACCTAAAGCTTCAGATAGCAAGGAAGCCTCAAAAAGTGCAGGAAACAGACAGGAGGCGTGTAATTTGCATGAGTTACCTGAAGGATTACGTGGGAAACTCTTCGTTTACAAAAGTGGTGCTGTTAAACTGAAGCTTGGTGATAACCTTTTTGATGTAAGTTTTAAATTTGGTGGATCATACTGGGAATTATAGATCCTGTTCATATATATATATATGTGTCTTATGTTCAAAATGTTGGTGTAGGTCAATGATGGCGTGGAAAGTTCATGTTCAAGAGAGGTTGTTGCTGTCAATGAGAATCAGAAAGTTTGTTGTTCCGCAGAACTCCATAAGGGTCTTGCTTCTGTAACCCTAGATGTGAATGACGTCTTAGATTCTAAGCTTGATGATTAGATTTTTTTTTTTTTTTTTTTTTTGCTCATTAGAAACATTTTTTGTTAGTATACAAAAATTGTTTTTCTTTTTCCTCCCAAAGAGGAGTATAATAAAAGGTTTAACATTCTTTTATAATGTACCCTAGGCCTATGCAATGAGTCCAAATTGCACTTACACATACATAGTAATTAACAAATATGGACAATAGCAAGAATATGAACTTAGAATCACTTTTATTTCTGTTCTCTCTTTTTTTTTTAATTATTATTATTTTCCCAAAGTTACACAACTTTCACATTGCATACTAGCAGTAACATCATAGAACACATATACCTTATGAACTAAAGAAGGTGAAACATAATTGGAGCTCCATGTTGTGGTTGAAGAGTCATACCCGTATTAGGAGCATGACTGTACGATGGTGATAGCTCAAATGAGAAATTCTGTAGTATCATAGATAATGCAACCTTTGCTTCTATCATTGCAAAGTTCTGGCCAATACAGGTTTTTGGACCCCAACCAAAGGGGAGGAAAGCTATCTGATATTTAGATGCCTTTAATGCTCCTTCAGAGAATCTTTCTGGTTTAAATTCTTCTGCATCGCTGCCCCATATTCCAAAGTCATGGTTGATGAGCAACATGGGTAGCACGAGATCAACCCCAGCTGGGAGCAAGAGATTTTTTATCTTGGTCTCCTTGTAGGTATGTTTGTATAAAGCAATCACAGGGGGATATAACCTTAAAACTTCATGAAGTATCATGGTGACCTGCCATGAATTTACAGATTTTCTCCATACTTTTAGAGGATATACTATAATAAAAATAGAAAAAGTATGAAATTCTCTTTGTAACTTTGCTAACAGAAGCATTTTAAGGTCTCCATTTCAGAAGAACTGGGATCCTTATTCTTTATGGAAGAAAACGAGAATACTCACAATTTTAAGTTGACTAATCATTGCAGCATTTGGTTGTTGCTTCCCACATACTCTTAGGACCTCTTCCCTTGCTTTGTCTTGCCAATTTGGGTGCATGGCTAAAACAATCATTGTCCATGTTAGCAAGCTTGAAGTCGTCTCATGACCAGCAAGGTAGAACTGCTTGCATTCCTCTATTATTTCTTCCATGGTCATGTGCATATTGTTTTTGTTGTTTGTCGTAGATTCTAGACTATTTTCATTGTTAGATTGCAAAAGCAGACTAAGTAAATCTTCACCATTTGTTTCTCTTGTTCTCATCATGCTTTCCTTTCTTTGGATTATAGTTCTAAGCATTGACGTAATACTTTTGTCCAAATTCTTCCTTCTCTGGTTCTTTCTTGTTGGAAGGAATCTGGAATTTGGTAATCAGATGAGAATGAAAATTACTTGAGATGACAACAAACGTGTGTGATAGATAGAGGAAAAAGTGGTAGTAAGCTTGCTAGACTGTGGAAAACTAAAATGTTACCTGAAACCAGGAATATATAAGGTCATCATTGCTTCAATGACCAACTTTTGCAGCTCTTTCTGGAGCAGTAAGATTTGATTGCCTTCTTCAGAGTTGCTTCCAAATGCTGTCCTAGAAATAATGTCCCCTGTAAGTGTCTGAAATTCCTGCCAAACATCTATTTCACAGGTTCCACCAAAGGATATTGTTTTCTTCCACTTCTCCATCACAGCAGCACAACTTTCTGAAAATGCTGGTATCATCCCCTGTTTCAACAGACAATAAAATGCCATTAATATTACAAAATAGAGGTGTCACCACAGTTTCACCATGAAATGTTGAAAAGTTACCTTTAGTTTCTCAGTGTGGAATGCTGGACTGATTATCTTCCTGTGAGTAGCCCAGCTTTCACCATCTAGAGATGACAATCCTCTTGATAAAATCAGAATTAGGGGGTTCAGATATGGCATCCCAATGTGTCCTTGCTTGTTAGACAGCACTTCTCTGATTAGCTCTGGATCCTTCAAGATTAATCTTGGAGTAGCCCCACCCCAGGATAGCGATAAATTTCCTATATAAAATGCACAATTGTAGCATCCAACAAGTAAAAGAACTGTGTCAGGCAAAAACTTGAGTTCACATTCTTGAAGGGAAACAGTGCTTTGTGTGTGTGTTTCATATTTGTTAGTTTCTTGGGTGCATACTTACCATATTTCTCCACAGTACTGTGTGTGAATGGATCGACACGAGGTACAATCTGATGAGAAAGACTAAGAGGTTTAGACCAAGCTTCTGCTATTTGCTTGATCATGTCTTTCATATCTCCAACTAATGGCTTGTAAGGGTTGCCTCTGATTCCTTGCTGTTTTAGTTTCCTCTCAAACCATTTTGGTTTCCACCAAATGGAATGAAAAGCTTTAATGAAACAATAACTTAGCAGAAGCAATGATGTAACTTTCAGAGAGAAAAATAGCAGGTCTTCCATCGTTACCTTTGGTTTGTGAAAAACCCAAATATATATATATATATATATATATATATATATATATATATATATAGAAATTATATCATTATATTTATGCCTTGGGTCAAAAGAAAGAATTATTTTATTTCATCAAATTTCAAACTGAGAATACATTTTTAATGTAGATAATTGACTGAATTTTCTTGGAGAATAAGATATGGAATAGAAAAAAAAAATTAATAAAATTGGGCAGGTGGATAATGGTACTAGAAGATGAATTATATTGCCTTTACTTGAGGACCAAGTTCTGAACATATGAAGATCAAGTAAAAGCCAAATATAATATTCCCAATATGTAAGAGTTTTTTATTTTTTGACATATATGCATGAAAATAAATCATCATTCAATTCACTAAAAGAAACGCAGGTATTCGGGAGAAAAGGAAAAGGCCGGAAAGACTAGTATTTCCGGTTAGAAATCCCTATAAAATATAAATATGAGTATAAGTTTTCAAAAAGGGGATTTCTATCTTTTTTCAAATTTAGTTAATACGTATTGTTCTTTTCGATATGAAGAATAAGTCTTCTCTGTTTTCTAATTTTGTTAATACTCATTGTTCTTTTCGATATAACAATATTGCTGGTGTACTGGTGTATTTAGGGTGTATATATGTCTATATGAGCATCAAGAGAGAACCAGCTAGATTGTATCAGCCACATACAATGATACAAACGGCACCAGCCACTCCTATAACAGTGTGACAATTGCAAAAACTAATGCAATAGCAGAGAAAATTAAGAAATAATAGCAAATTCTTTTGCTACGAAAACAAATTATATGCATTCCCAAAATTCATTATGCAGAACAAGAACAAGATTACAAGAACAAGATTAAGATTACAGGAGGTGATGAGCATGAGAAAAAGGTGTACATGAGTACTTTATTGTAACAACAGGAAGCCAATTTCTCCACAAATTAACACAGGAACTGCAAAAAAACGCTTTACGTAAAAGGAGTTCCAGAGACAATCAATTTAATTGTACCCTCATTAAAGGTTAGCGGATTGAGATGAGGGAACAACATAATCGAGGACTACCACACCGTCCAGCTTATCTCTAACCTTGTCCTTCTGCTCATTGGCGGCCTTTGTTTCATTATCCAGACCCTCCAATTCATTCAAACCCTTGAAAACTGCAAGCGAAGCAATTGAAAATCCCTTAGCTCTCTCCGGAGAGAAGTTTTCACCATAACTCAACTGCTCAATCGACGGAAGCTTCTCTCTAATCCCACCAATTACTCCCATAATCTCATTTTTCTCATCCTCACCCAAATTCTCCTTCAATTTCAGAAACGAGACTCTCAGGGCAGAACCGGGGGAAACATTAACCGAACCAGAAATAACATCATTCGTAAACCAATCCACAGCCATAATATCCTCGACGACAGGCTTGACATAATCAGTGACAACGCCGACGTGCGCCGGGTGATTAGTATATACCTCGAGGTCGGATTTCGATGCGTACCGAGAGTGGAGCATGTGAGTAAAGGTCAGGGAAGAGGATCTATTGCGCACGACTGGACCGGCGGTAATATGGAGGACGGAGTCGAGACTAGAGAGGCCGTTGAGGTTATTGATCATGGCATTGACTTTGGACTGATCAGTATCGGGTTTGACTTTGAAGAGAACGATGTGCTCGACGATTCCCGACGGATTAGAGGCGGACATTCTGATTGACGACCGGGATTGAGTGGCGAAGAGTCTTCTGGTGGTGGTGGCGGTGGATGAGCGTTGAAATGATAAGAAATGAGTGCGTCCGCAACCTAATTTTACCGTTCCACTAAGCATTTTTCTCTCGTCTTCTCTCGAGTTTGACTGGAGACGTCGAAAAAAAAACTCGCCGTCCGATGGTGATTTTGATTTGAGACGCTATCAGATTGGGCTCCGGATTCCACCTTAAAAAGCCTTATCCATTAAAATTCATTAATGGGCTTATAACTTTATATATGGAATGGGCCTTTGGGCTAACAATGATAGTAGTCCTTTTCTTTCTTCAAGTTAGCTTAGAGGGTCGGTAAGTATACTCTTTGTAGTTTTTTTTCAGGGTGGATGATCGAGGGTTTAAATCTTCTGGAGCTGAATAATTTTGGGTCATATTAAAAAGTTTTGGATTAAACCCTAATTCTATTGAACCTTGCTAGCTCTGCAGGTTTAGTCCAAATTAGTCTCACTGTAAAGGTGGGGCGCTACCAAAAAAACAAAATAATGAATGTCAAAATCGCAACCCTAAAAATTTAAAGTCAATTTTAAAACATATGTGAGTTGATAAAAAAATCTATTAGATAAAAAGTTCAATCCCTAAGTAAAAGGCAAAAATTTATTTAGGGTCAGAGCTTCTTTATGCACGGAAGTAATCGAGGTCCAAGCAAAAAGAGTTTGATTCCCCATTACAAGGTCTCTCCAGTTCTTCCTTATGTAGGGAAGTAATCGAGGTCCAAGCAAAAGGAGTTTGGTTCCCCATTTACAAGGTCTCTCCAGTTCAAACCTTGCCTATGGAAAAAATAGTGTCTGGGAGCTTAGCTTCCTCCAATAAAAATCCGACTCGGCTCCAATCTAGTCTGGTTTAACTGAAGTTTAAAATTAGCTATCAAACACATGAAATTAATTTTAAAAGTATTCTTTTTATTGTTTGTAATTCATCTAATACACTTTTTTACTTTTAGATAAATGATAAAATAAAATTTTTAAAGAAATCAATGAAAATATATGTATATATTAAGAAATGATGATAAGAAAAAAAAGGTACTATAATAATTTCACAACATACTTTATAAGGGGTACATAAGAAATCAATGAATCAACTTGTGGTGGGACACATAAACCAATAATTGAAATTTTGGATGGTTCCCATTTAAGCCCCATTGGTAATGCGATTCTCATATTCCTTGTACAAAAAGTATTGAGGAACACTAACAAAATACACAATAACATAACTTTGAATATTAGTAAAAAAAATTCTTCCTTAAATTTTGAATTTGAACTTTATTTATAAATAAACTTTTACTTCAATTAAAAAAATAAAATAAAAAATCTAATTATTTCCATTATAATTTTCATTTTCACCATTATGATTGTGTATGGTACAAGGAGTTAATTATGAAAGTACTGAAGTAGATGGAAGCACATCAATCAATGTCAAAAAAAAAAAAAAAAAAAAAAGCAATTTTACAATAAACAGAAAATTTAGGTACTGAATTTGTAAATATAATAAATTTTTATCCTTATTTAATAATATTATTTATTTCGACTCATTAAAACTTAATTTAAATATATCTAATTTAAAATGTATTATTAAGTATAAAAGTTTTAAATATTTATTTAATAACCTCTAAAGTTTAATATTATATATATAATTATATAATATATATTATATAATATTTTTTTTTTTTTTTTTTTTTTTTTTTTTTTTTTTTTATATATGCAAAAAATTTATAATTAAAACTCTAAACTTACTTCAAAAAGAAATTACTACTGCTGGCTCAAGTAGGCATATGATGATTACGTCAGGGGCAAAACGTCGGCCTTGGGAATCGCGTCGAATAGAGCCAAAAAAAGGTGGGCCCGGACTGATTCGGTGTCCGAATCTGTATAAGGTTCGGAACCGAGCCTGTAGATCTCCCGAACCTAATTTCACACGTGTCTAACGATGATTTGTTTAGAACCAGTAGTTTGGAGAGTTTTAGATAATAGTTTTGAACTTTGAAGAGGAAAATTCTATTCTCGGCCAAAACGAAGATCCGCGGGCGGTTTTGGAGCAGCAGGCGGACATATACTCGGATTTTTTAACCCTCATTTTGAAAAAGACCAAATTACCCTTAACATGAATTTCGTAAATTAAATAAAAATTAATATTAATTTTTAGTATTTTATTTAAGCTTATAAGATAATCGAGAAAATAATAAACTATAGTATTTCTTAATCCTGCCATAAACACAGCTCACAAACATTAATTACATCTTTTTAAATTAATCATCCTTGTTTTGCCATATCTTAAAGTGTCCATCCTAATCCAATATCAATATATATATATATTATTAAAGAGAGATTTCTTGCTATTCTCTTAATGTCGTAAATTGATAATAAATGTTATAACGAATGTCAAATATGTGTTTGAAAAATAAATTGGAAGTATGAAAATAAATAAAGTTATATATATATATATGTATATGTATTGTTTTAAAGACTTGAAGGTTGGATTCATATGATGAATGGACAAGTTGGAGCTGTACTAGGCTGTCAATGTGTATAATCTTGAGCTAAACATTAATTAATTCAAAAAAAAAAAAGAACAATAATAATAAAAAAAAAGGCATGTTAACATATAATTAGTGGAGGATTGATTATATAATACTATGAACAAGATTTTTGTTTCTACTATGTGGGACATTTTGCCTCCCTAACCATGTGGCTTCCAAATCAATGTCTCCAAACAAATAAAATTCCATTTAGAGATAAGATATATGGTATATAATGTTTTATTTTTATTAGTATTTTAAATCATATGTTAAAAGATGTTTTAAAAGTTTTTTTGACATTTAAAAAAAAAAGCGTGTTAATTATAATAATTTAAATTGTTTTTGAAAATTTTGTAGTTTTTGGATTCAATTAAAATTATTATTTAATTATTTTGATTGGAATATATATATATATATATATATATATAGAGAGAGAGAGAGAGAGATGGAGAAAAATAATTAATATGATGAAGACTTGGCATTGATTGAGCTTAAAGATGTGAAAAGGGATGATATATTGATGCATGTGCTTTGTAGGGATTAGAATTAGTATATATGAAGGTACAATATCCAATCACCTTGAACATTGCTATTACAAGAAAGGACCACAAGATTTTAGGGTTTTTTTCATCCTCTTTCTTTACCATCTTCAAGATATTTCACACCATTGGATGTCCCAATGTGTATAAATATATATATATATACATATATAAATAAAGGGTTTACTTCGAAATTGTAATTACAAAAACATAATATGAATTTAAAATTTTCATGTCGTAATTGATATTATTCGAGTTTATCTTTTTTTCATTGTAAATATCGTGTTATAAACAGTCTAATAATATTATCTATTTTGTTCTATATAAGATGATTTTACAAATTTAAAACGGATCATTAAATAAAAAGTTTAAAATTGTTAAGAAATAGATAGTTATATATATATATATATATATATAACTCAAAACTACAATTGACCTAAACACTTATCATTCTTACTAAAAATAGCGTTAATTCCTAATTAGGCATAGCAGCCTTCCTTCTAATGTTATTGGCATTTTATAAGGGACAAAAAGAAACAAGTGAAATGAAGCTGGTACATGTATATATATATATATATATATATATAATAAAGAACAATTATATAAATTTCTTTTCAAATTAAATGATACTGTCTTTAGTACATGTTAACTAAAAAAAAGAAATGCATGCAAATTATTTAATTTTATCAAAATCAATACTCTATTATCATTCTGATTCTCATTCTTGTTTGAATATGTTAAAATTGTATTAGTAATATATAGTAATATATATATAGTAATATATATATATATATATATATATTAGGATATGTTGAAGAAATTATTAAAATTAAAGTAATTCACTACATTATTAGATTTTATCGATGATAAGGTTGTTCTTTTTTAGTTCGAGTCACGTCAATGTTGGATTATCTTTTCAAAGTTCACATGAAAAAAAAAAAAAAGCTATGTTTTGCAGTTTTCAAAACAATCCAAATATTATTATGCAATCTCGCTATCATTCTAAAATTTAATAAAAAAAAGAAAAAGAAAAAACCACTAACTAGATTATTTAATATAATATCAGAATTTAGAGGGCTTTGTAAATTCTTATATTCATTTCGTAAGATTATTATTAATTGAGTTATAATAATAATAAAAATTTATAAATAATATTTTATATTAAAAAAATGAAAAGTAATCTTATAAATAAATAAATAATAATAATAATAATAGAAAGATGAAAGCTACGGCTAAAAGAATTGAGAGAGGACATTTTTATTATTATTATTATTATTATCAGACTCGGATGGAGACTGTCAAAACTCCTCACACTGTAAAAAAAAAAAAAAAAAAACGCCAAAAATAAATTTTACATAAATTAAAAGGGCAGGTGGAAAAACAGCACTAAAATAATATATATATATATATATATATTAAAACAGAAATACAAAGGGAGAGAGAGAGAGAAAGAAAGAAAAAACGAAATAGAACTGAAGAGAGAAGAAGAAGAAGAAGAAGAAGAAGAGGTGGGTCGGAGCGTGATTGTCAAATCTACATATTCTCTCTCTCTCTCTTAATTTCAGGCGGAGGACTCCATTTTCTCTCTCCTTCATTTCTTCATCCTTCCATCTTCTCTCTCTCTATAATTTCCTTTCTTAAGATTCGATTTAATCGCCGATCTTTGCTACTTTTTCTCAATCTCTGTCCCCTTTTCCCCCTTTTTTCTTTCTCTCTTTCTCTCTCTCTCGGCGCAATAATGTTTCCAAATTTTCGCGGTAAGTGAAATATACACACACGATATCTATGTCTCCCTTTCTCTCTCTATATATATATGTATACACACAGAGTTTGACTAGTAGCTATATATGAAACTTGTTTATAGTGAATTTGAATTGATTTTTTTTTTTTTATTTTTTGATTTTTTTTTTTTAATGAGTTGCCCTGGGGTGGGGGGTGGGTGATTAATTTCTGTCATTTGATTTTTATTTTTACAGCTTCATGCAGTAAATGTTTATGTTCGTGTGGTTTTTTTTTTTGTTTTTTTGGAAATTATAAGTTTCATAAGGGGTATGAACAGTTTTTCTTCTGATTTTTGAAGATCTTTATGGTGTTGATTTTATTTTTTCACTTCCTGTCTTCTGTTTTTCTGGGTCAGAGTTTTATATAGCTATACATATACATATAAATTCATTATGCTTTTTTTTATTTATAATTAGTACAGATTTTCTTTATGCTTCTGGAACTGTAAGATTTTGTTGTACGGTTTTCATACCTGAATTCCCAATTTCGTCCTCCTCCTCCTTTATTTTTTCCAGAATTCCATGCAGGAAAAAAAGAAAACTATTTCTTTCCCTTACTTTATTGTTTATTCATTTTGACAAGTCCCAGAATTTTGAAACCTCAAGTAATTTAAAAAAAAAAAAAAAAAAAAAAAAGAAAGAGGAAAAAGTTAAAAACAATTTTTTTTGGGTAAAATGAAGTGTTCTTTGTTTTTATCCATGGTTTCTTCAATGATGCTTTCTAGAGAGAAGAAGTCTGGCCGTGTCCGCACTGCATCATTGACTGGTTTTTTCTTTCTTTTCTCTTTTTCTGAAATCTGAGATTCTTTCTTTTGATGCACTGAGTTTTTAGCCTTTAGGTGGGTATTTTTTAAGAGTACATATATATATATATATATATACACACACAATAAAAAAGTTCCCTTTTTTAGAAAATGGGATCTGCTTTTCTTTCTTCTTTTTTTTCCATTCCATCATTCTCTCTTAATGATAATGATAATAATAATGTAGAAAATTATAGTACTACATGTTTGTTCCACGATCTTCCTGTTAATAATAAAAAAGAAAACATAGAACCCACAATCTAGAGAGAGAAAGAGAAAGAGGTCATGATATCCAGTTCAGACTTGATACCTTGTCTCTTTATGCACAATTTGTCTTAAACAAACCAAAACCTTATCATGTTTTGTCTGTTTTTTATCTTTCTTTAAATTATTATATAAGTAAAGTACAGTTGAGATGATGATATATTATAATATTCACTAAATATTGTCTCATCTTTTTCTTCTTCTTCTTTCTTTCTTGTTTATGTTCTTTGTTTATATGATGGCCCTGCAGAAATTGCTCTGTTTTTTATTTAAAACTTCAATTGAACTTCAGAAATGGAAGGGGAAGCATATACAGGGCTTGGTAATGGTAGTAACCAATTAGACGGAAAAGTTGTACAGACATTTCAGAAAAGCTTCGTTCAAGTTCAAAACATATTAGATCAGAATAGAAGGTTAATCACGGAGATTAATCAGAATCACGAGTCAAAAATCCCAGATAATTTGAGCAGAAATGTGGGTTTGTTAAGAGAGCTTAACAATAATATCAAAAGGGTGGTTGATCTTTATGCCGATCTTTCAACTTCTTTCACTAAATCCATGGATATTTCTTCCGAAGGAGATTCAAGTGGAGCTATGATGAAATCATCTTCTGACGGAAAACAACCAAACAGCCACCATAAGAGGACTAGACCTGGTTAATACAATTGAAGATGATCCTTTCTTCTTTTTTTCACTCCTCCATTCCTAATTCTTTATAGCTGGAGCTGCTGAGCTGATAAACAAACAATTGAAGATGTTCTTTCAATTCTCCGATCTTGTTCTTGTCCAACTGATGAAACTATATATATATATATATATATATATATTTCAAGAATGATCGAATCTCTTCCCCCGACTGATTCATCATCCATGGATGTGGATTATTCCTATACAGAAATAATTTGGCTCAAAAAAAAAAAAACTGGTATTTTTAATTAGATTTTATGACTCTGTATATCTATCTATCTACAGGCTCTAATTTCTGTATCATCATCAAATTTTATGAGCTGCTGTTGCCCACTTCCTTCATGTATGTAATCTTTCCCGTTGCAGATAAGACACAAAAATAGATTGTATTGAAAGATGACATTTTTCTTCTTAGATTATTCGATAATTGTGTAGTTAATCTGAATTCTATTCGATAAATATCTTATTATTATGATCTTTTAATGTGGAGACTTGACTTGAGGATTTGGATTTGAATTTGGGTTTCTAACATTGATGAAAGAAAAAGATGCTCTGAAACAATGGAGGAAAAAAGCAGCTTTAAGAAAGAGATGAAGAACATAATTTCAAGTAGTTCCAAATCACACAACACCACAAGAACAGAATCTGAGAAAGAGATGATGATGGAGAAGAAGGAGGTCATTTATTATATATATATATATATATATATTTCCACATATGTTTGTTTTGTCCAATGAAAGTGTCTTAGATGGTATTGAAAAGGAAAGAAATGTATAAACAAATAAAATTGGGAAGGAATAAATCCAATAAAAGGCAGCTTAGGTAGTTCAAAACAAAGCCACTACAGTTCCAGATGGACCATACATATATATATACATACATATATATATATATAAACAGAGACCCCAACAACATTATAAAGGGCCCCAAAAAGGTTCTCTTTTGGGATGGAATAGAACTGAACAATATATATATATATATATATCTCTTATTGCAAAGCTTATCCCTTCCTTTCTCTTTACATAGTCCTATTCTTGATTGCTTAAAATAAGTAATTGTAATTTCTTTATTACATATAATAGTTAGCTTTCATGTTTTTTTTTTTTTGCTACCCACTTGGAGCAGCCAATTTTTTTTTTTTTTAAGATTAATCCAAACTCGTTTAATTCAGGTCCAAAATTTTTAACATGAAACTAAAAGTTCTAAAGAGATTCGAATATTCGATTATCCTTCATGAAGCGTAGAATTCAACTCTTACTCGATAATAAAGATGTAACCTAGAGTTTTTAAGTTAAAAACTTTAAGGAAATTTGAACTCTTGATCATCCATCCCATTTCAGAGCACGGGAATTTAAAAGTACATTTTGTTTTTATAGTTGAAAAAACATGAACTTTTGAACTAAGTGTAGGCAAAGGAGATTTTATATATATATTGTAGGTAGAGTTTAGGATAGTCACAGTCTTCTTCGGTGGTGAGCATTGTGTTATCTGTTTGTTGTGAGACACACAAAAATCATGGGCGGACACACGGAAATGGATAGCACAGCCAAAACTAATTGATTGAGCAGGTGCCTTTGTTGGTGGCCCCGTAAAATTGACATCCTAAATTTCTTGATCTTAGGAAAATAAATTAAAAATAAAAAGAGCGGTCCACATACGGATGTGACCTCTGTAGCAATACATTTCCATTTACCCTTGTGAGATTTTTGTCACTTTCTATATATATATATATATATTAAAATTTAAAAATTTGAATTTTACTTATAAAAAAAATAAATATAAAAAAGTCTTTCTTGTAGAAATAAGTGTAAAGAAAACTTTTTATGATAATTCAAAATGGTTTATCTTGTATATATATAAAGAATATGATGATCATTCGATCATAGATTCACATGTACCTCTCTCCCTATGTCATCCACCACAAGTACTACTATTATAATATATATATATATATATATATATATATGTATTTTTCAAGATGGGACAATTTGTTTACTTTTGTTTTAGGGTTGGGAACTCAAGGAATTATAATTTCTTTACTTTTTGACAAATTTGGATATTTGTTTTGTTTTGTTTTGTTTGGGGATGAGATTTTGTTGAAGTAAACAAAAGGGATAATGATGAATGTTGAATAGCAAAGAGAAAAAAGACTAAAGAGTTGTTTGAATTATGATATCTTTATGGAATAATTGCTCCTTACATCATTGTGGAACTTTGTGGGAAACTTCAAAGAGTGACAATGATAATGTCAAGTCCTTCTTTTGGTTTCACAACTATCACAATTTTTATTTATTTATTTTGTTTTTTTTTGTTTAAAAGTGTAAAAAAAAAAAATTAAATTCAAAACTCAAAAGTGTGATTGTAATAATTATATTATATATATATATATATATATATATATATATATATATATATATATAGAATATTTTGACTTTATTGAATTTCAAATTCAGGAAGATTTAAGGGATGAAATTAAGGTGCAACTTCTCAAGGAAAAATACAAAGCCAAATTTGTCAAAAAGAAGTTTCTCCCATATTTTCACCATTATGGTCATAATCATATTTTTCAAGAATCAAATAACAGATTCCCAAATTTGATTGAATATATATATATAGTGCAAGAAAAACAAACTTATCTCATCATCCACCAATCAACATAAGCCATCATATCAAAGATGCAAGAAGATTATCATAATAGATAAGGAGATAGATATATATATATATATATATGCATAAACATATGATAAATAATAATAAAAATAGAAAGAATAAATAATGTTAGCCATTAGGTAATCATAGAGGGTAGAAGAAGAAAAAAAGAAAAAAAAGAAGAAAAGATGAGATGCAAATTGGTCCCAACTCCAACTACAAGCCAAGACAAATAAAACATGCTACAAAAACATAACATGTGAAGTGGGAATCTTACTTTTCCCCTTCATTTCCTTTTGTTCCTTGCACTTCTAGCATTAACCAAACCAAACCATACATACATACATACATACATATACCTATACATATATATATATATATATATATATTAATATATATATATATAACGAAAAATATTTGAGCAGTTATTAAACAATAACTTAAAATACTTTCCTCAACAATATATTTTAAACTCGTAAAATTTATTTAAATATATATAATATTATTATCCATCATAAGTAGGATCCACTATTGTCTCACTATAATATATATATATATTATATATATATATATATATATATATATATATATATATATATGGAGAGAGAGAGAGGAAATCAAATGCTCACGCTTGCATTAACTAATTATGACCTAAATGCACAACAAGTTGTTTAGTTAAAGCTGCAATGTAAAAGAAAGCTTTGAATGTTTCTTTCTAAGTACATACATACACACACACACACACATATATATATATATATATATATATATATATTTCTAATAAAAAGGTATCAATTTACATACTTATTTAAAATGTGTCACTTTTGCATAGCACATGATTCCAATAAAACACCTATATTATTCTTTATTTATACTACTACCATTTCTTGAAATCAGTAATTAATTATATATATATATATATAATTTTAAATTCACCACCTTTAAAAACCATAAATAAAACCTTTACCAACTATATTACATCAAGAATTATCGATAAAAAAATATAAAATTTAATAATATTGTCTAATTTAATATATTTTAGATACACTCATAAATTTAAATTAATGCTCATATAATTTAAAATTATTAATTTAATAATTATTATTTTAAAAAATCTTATATATATATATATATTAAGAAAAGCAGGGGTGGGACAAATTAATTTGTGCATTCATAGTCAGATCTTGTCCAGCATTAGATGAGCAACAGTTTATGGGGGACCTTCTTGATTGTTGCAAATAAATATTCATCAATAATCTACTGTCCTTTTTTCCTTTCTTTATGACCATCTTTTCTCACCTTATATCTATCTATACTATATATATATATATATATATTATATAAAAAATATGAATTTAAATCACCTTAAATTTTTATTTTTTTTAAACACACACACACATATTATATATATATATACACACGAATAAGGTTTCACCAAAATTACCAACAAACATCCCATGTGCATCCTGTCTTTTTGGAGAGTGAACAGAAAGAAGGGGAAAACTCTAGTGAAAAAAAAATGTAACAGTATAATTGTAAAAATATTTTAAAAATTATGGTTATTATATTTTATTTAATTGAGTGGTTTAAATATATATAAATACATTTAAATAAAGGGAACAATGTAGATGGATTTTATGTATTTTTCATATAAGAGGGTATTGTAGTAAATATATTACATGTACTAAAGTAATCCAACATGAATTAATTAATTAATTAATCAAATCCGTAACATTCCAAAGTGATTGGCGGGTTGTTGTTGGTTAAGGAAAATGTCAAGAATGAAGGCTCCCAATCTGATCTCATCCCTGCCTCTTCTTCTTACCCTTACGTACTGCATATATATATATATATAAAACTTTTTCGAACCAAACATTATTAAAAACACAAAGTTTAAGATTTTATAAGGATTAATTAGATAGATTTCATCTTCAATCTATTCAGTTGGTCCAAATCAATAACCATTTAATCTTTAATCTTAAAGGGGTAGTTAGGTAGTAACATCATTTATCATTTTAACAATACTAAACTCACGGTTTCCCCTGCATAAAATATAAATAAGTATAAATAAATTAGGAGTTCGACTATTTAATAAATAATAAATTTTATCTTTAAAAGAAAAAAAATAGAGAAAAATGGCGTCGCCCGGGTTCGAACCGGAGACCTTCAGTGTGTTAGACTGACGTGATAACCAACTACACCACGACACCGACTTGTTTAAATTTATTTAAATTAATTATAAATAAAATTATTAACTAATTCTTCCCATTTTTTTTGGATAAAGAAAGATCGATTATATTTGGGCCTAGGCCCATTAATCATTAACCATTAACAGGGTAGTTTAAATAATACTCATCAATTGGGCTCACTGAACCGTGCCATTTAATAAAATGGAAAACCTTGAGAAGATGAACCCATCCCTGCAGTAAGAAACGAACCCTAGATCAAATAAACACCGTACGATCCTTTCACAATCTCCTCGTATAAAAATTCTTCACTTGAACACCAAAAAAGCCGTAAATAGAAAACCTAGGGTTTTCAGCATCGCAGGAGTTAGATAGATCTCTTTGTTATTTCTCTGTACCAGTTCCTAAAACAAAAAAGAAGGTAATCCTAGTTGCCCAATATGGCTACGCAGATGAGCAAAAAGCGAAAGGTAAGGGTGTAATTAATTCGGTTGTTATTCATATTTGTCCATCTCTGTAAATCTATTTATTGGTTTGTTTTCATTTTTTCGCAGTTTGTTGCTGATGGAGTGTTTTATGCTGAGTTGAATGAGGTATTAACTCGTGAGTTGGCTGAAGATGGGTACTCTGGAGTCGAAGTTAGGGTTACTCCAATGAGGACTGAGATTATCATTAGAGCAACTCGAACACAGAATGTTCTTGGTGAGTACTAGTTTTTGGCTCCCTACTATTTTTCCGTGTAATTTGGTTTTCCTTTTCTGGTATTGATAACTTCCTGTAACTTTTTAACTTTATTATTGTTAATTGTTTAGTTGTTTTTAGGAATGAGGTTACAATGTTTACTGGAAATATGTTTTTTATTTTTGGTGTTGACCTTGGATTTATGTAGGTGAGAAAGGGAGAAGGATTAGGGAGTTGACATCCATTGTTCAAAAGCGATTCAAGTTCCCAGAGAACAGCGTGGAATTGTATGCCGAAAAGGTTAACAATAGAGCACTTTGTGCTGTTGCTCAGGCCGAGTCTCTTCGTTACAAGCTTCTTGGTGGTCTTGCTGTGAGGAGGTAAATTATGAATGTCATTTCCTATCTTCCTAAGCAATGTACATTAATCTTCCTTGCTCCTAGCATTTTTTTAAGACTATCCATAGTTGTTCTATACAAGGAAACATGCACTTTTCGTGAAAGGTATATGTGATTAAGTTTAGTTTGGTGAACCGCGCTTGCTGTTCTGGTAGTCTTTGTTTGTCATCTTCAAAGCAGATTTGATGTTTCCAGTTATCAATTTTGTGTCGGATGATGACTAGAGAAAAATTGTCCTTCATGCTATCATCCTCATGCAATTGATTAGTTTACATGCAGTAGCATTGAAGAGGACATATGATTAAGTTTAGTTTGGTGAACTGTGCTTGCTGGTCGGGCAGTATCTGTTTGTCATCTTCAAAGCAAATTTGATGTTTCCAGAGATCAATTTTGTGTCGGATGATGACTAGAGAAACAATTGTCCTTCATGCTATCATCTTCATGCAATTGACTAATTTTACATGCGGTAGCATTGAAGACTACACATGTAATTTGAAATAGTAAATTATAGTAATTCTTTTCTGAATGAGTCTCATAAAATGAGATCTGTATGTTATCTAAAATTTGTTCTGACACTCCCCAATGTTATAATTTTTATCATTTTCTGATGTGTGCTTTGAAATCTGTATACTACTCAATGCTTTTAGTTTTCAAGGTAGTCTCGGACTTATGTGGCTTTCCTGATAGTCCAATGTAAAGAAAATTCCTTGAAATGCTTTATCATGGTTTTATTTTACAACTTGAACAGATTACAATCTGTTGAGTTGCATTGGTTTATTGTCAAAAGACTAGCTAGACGTTGCTCTAATGTCCATAATCCTTATGAGATAATTTTAGTATTTGTGCTATTACCTAGGAAAGGCAATGTTTTGTTAAGCTGGAACTTTTATTTTCTAGCACCGAACCTTTCTTTTGACAAATTTCTCAATGATCATGTAGATCATGCTCTTATATTGTGGTCAAATTTCATTGTAAAATATCTCATATGTTTTACTTTCTTGTCATCTATAAAGCAAATAGGTTTCTCATACATACCGAATTTGTGTCGGAAGATGACTAGATGGACATGCATCTCCAGGATGAAGTGGACTTGATTATTTTGAATTCTTGTCTTTATTCTTGGAGTTTGCTATATACAAAAACATATACATGAATTCATCAGTTTCTCATATATTTGTTTATTCTTCACTTGCACTTGCACCTGCACCAGGTCATGTTGTTAGTTGACTTACTATGTATTTATTTTGTTTTTCACCCCATGACATATTTATTTGCTTCTGTGAGAGAGGGGAAGGATAATGTGACAGATGATTTTGATACTGCCATGGTTTTGTATATTTAAATGTTCCTCACGTCTAATTATGAATCACATGTTTTTCTTTATAATTAAATTTACTTTCTACAAATTTTCAGGGCATGCTATGGTGTATTAAGATTCGTCATGGAGAATGGAGCCAAAGGATGTGAGGTAGATTTTTTAGAAAGTTTTTGACATAATTGTTTTTGTTCTCTGGCAATTCATGT
Organism: Asclepias syriaca; assembly: GCA_027405835.1. NCBI lineage: Eukaryota > Viridiplantae > Streptophyta > Magnoliopsida > Gentianales > Apocynaceae > Asclepias > Asclepias syriaca. The sequence continues at coordinate 1,708,574 of CM049927.1, read as the reverse complement.
TTTATTTGAAAAACATTCATTTTTGTACAGGTTATTGTGAGTGGGAAGCTTAGGGCCCAAAGAGCTAAATCTATGAAATTCAAGGATGGCTACATGATCAGTTCTGGTCAGCCAGTAAAGGAATACATTGATTCAGCTGTGAGACATGTCCTATTGCGACAGGTGGGTTCATGCTTTCTTTTGCGATCTTAAAGGATTTTTAATCTTATTATTTACTTATACATACTTCTTGGACAGGGCGTACTAGGTATAAAGGTTAAAATCATGCTTGATTGGGATCCAAAAGGAAAGATGGGACCAACAACACCCCTTCCGGACCTTGTCACAATTCATCCTCCAAAGGAGGAAGAAGAGTACCTCCGGCCACAAGCGGTTCCTTCCGAGATTGAGGTCATGTAGATCAACCTTTTTTTTTCCCTTATGTGCAAAGGGGGCTTGTTTCTAGATTTCTAGTAGCTTCTTTTTTTTAAATAAAATTTATAAAAATTTTATTTTAATTGCAGCTGAAACGTGTTTGTGAGTAATCTTTGACTTTAATGCATAAATTTTGTCTATTCTCTTAATCTTCAATGTACATTTTAATTTTGGAATCTAGATTTGCAATTTTTTTGTTCAGAAATTATAATAAAATGTACTAGTAATGCCCGCTAAATATAGTGCACGTCTATTTAATAACATCTTGGGGGATTAAAAAAAAAAAAGTTTTCAATGCACCGAGGTCTCAAGCCCGATTCCGATTACGTAGGAAAGGATTCAGTTTCAAATTTCTTGGCCAGCAAATTTCCAGTTTGAATGCTGGATTAAATGCTTCTGTTCTATGCAAATACACCTTTGGTATTATTTAAAAATATTAATGCCAATAAAAATAAAACTAAAATCTGTCATTTTAATTAAAAAGAGAGTCCCCAATTCAAATTCATTTTGCAAAATTAATGTTTTTTGGGGTCCAATTATTTTACTAATTTTTAATTATATATATATATATATTTATTTATTTAGATAGTTAAACTTTTGTAGTAGGTCGGTTACCTCACCCGCCATTTTATGACGACCACATATTTCCCAAAATACCCCTACATGTCTATTTTTCCATAACTTCTCCTCCAACGAATTTCTCGCATTTCCAAATTTATCCATCTCGTTTTCTGCCTGAGTCTGGAGTTTGAACACCGGACTTTCCTTCCCTAATCATAAAAGCCAATATTTCTGTATCATTTTCCACAGGACTGATTCCTAATTACGTTTCCCCGTGGATCTACAACTCCAGTTTTTCTTCCCCAGTCCGACTGGAAAAAAATGTCGGTTAATTTGACGGCGAATGCGATCTCTGCAATAATTTCGGGCGACGTTAACGCGAAGCCGCTTGTGCAGGTGATGGATATTAAACTCATCGGTGCTACTCAGGAACGGTACCGATTTTTGATTTCAGATTCTGTTTTAACTCAGCATGCTATGCTAGCTACTCAGCTTAATGACCGAGTTAAATCCGGCCAAGTTCGCAAGGGTTCTGTTGTGCAGTTAATCGACTATATATGCAGTACAGTCCAAAATCGCAAGTAAAGTACCTCAATTCTCAATTATGCCGTAGTGTACTTCTCATTTATGCCTTATAAATACGCGGTATTAATCTCCTGTGCTTGGTGATGGTAGAATAGTCATTTGTTTCCGTCTTATACTTCCAATTCTTAATTTGACTAGGGAAGATATGGTGATTTCTGTTAATCACTTTATCCATTTGCTTTCATTTGTCTATTTTCTTGATGTAATCAAATTCATTGTTGAAAATATAGACGAATTTCTGATGTATATGGTAATGAGGGGTTAAGCATGTTATATCCTTAGTTGTCTTTACAATTTATTCGTCTAAAAGGAAATAGTTCAGCATTTCAAAAAATTCATGAATATGCTTAGATATGAACCTGTAAATTAAACAGGTTGATGTTCTGAACCTTAAATGTATGTGCGATCGGGTGAATTGAGATTCGTACCATTTAAGAGTTTCATTTGATGCTACAAACCATGCATATAACTCATGCTATTTATTGTTTCCAATCTTGATTTGAATTTCATTCTTCTTTCTTTGCAGGATCATCGTTGTCCTAAATATGGAAACTATTATTCCTGACTGTGAAATTATTGGGAACCCAAAAATGTTGGGTGAATTGGACTCAGGGGCTCAGAGGTCAGTGCCTGATAGGAATTTTGGATCTGTTGAACCCACCAACAACAGGAATCCAACTACAGAGAATTCTGTATGTCCAAACATTTCAAATAATAATGGGATGAGGTCTCAAACCTCAGGTAACAATGTGCAGGCTTTTCGCCCCGTGATTCAACCCCCTTATCAACCTCCTCCTAATTACAAAAGTCATGGTGCTATAATGAAGAATGAGGCACCAGCACGCATCATCCCGATTAGTGCATTGAATCCTTACCAGGGTCGTTGGGCTATTAAGGCCCGGGTGACTGCAAAAGGAGATCTACGGCGCTATAACACTGCCAAGGGAGATTGGAAGGTCTTTTCCTTTGATGTCCTTGACTCTGATGGAGGGGAGATACGTGTCACCTGTTTCAATGCTGTTCTTGACCGTTTTTATAACACCATTGATGTTGGAAAAATCTATGTGATTTCAAAAGGCAGATTAAAGCCTGCACAAAGGAACTTCAATCATTTGAAGAATGAATGGGAGATATCTCTAGATGCAAGTTCAACTGTAGATCTTTGCCCAGATGAAGACTCTTCTATTCCAAGGCAGCAGTTTTCATTTAGGTCTGTTAGTGAGATTGAAAATGCTGAGAACAATTCTATATTGGACGTGATCGGTATAGTTATAAATGTAAATCCTTCTGTCCCTATCTTGAGAAAGAATGGTATGGAAACTCAGAGGAGAATCCTGAATTTAAAGGATCAAACTGGGCGTAGTGTTGAATTAACTCTTTGGGGAGATTCCTGCAATAAGGAGGGGAAAATGCTTCAGGAAATGCTGGAATCTGGGAATTTCCCTGTTTTGGCTGTCAAAGCTGGAAAAGTTAATGACTTCACTGGGAAATCTATTGGAACTATTTCTTCCACTCAGCTTTTCATAAACCCTGACTTCCCAGAGGCTCAGAGCTTGATGGATTGGTTCAACAGAGGTGGAAAAGATGTTGCTTCCCAATCCATATCAAGGGAAATAGTTCCTGGAGGAGCAAGGAATGAAATCCGTAAAACTGTCTCTCAGATCAAGGATGAAGGACTGGGAAGATCAAATAAACCTGACTGGATTACAGTTAAAGCCACCATATCCTTCATAAAGACTGATTCTTTCTGCTATACTGCTTGCCCATTATTGATTGGTGATAGGCAGTGCAACAAGAAAGTGACAAAGTCAGGAAACTCAAGATGGCAGTGTGATAGATGCAATCAAGAATTTGAAGAATGTGATTACAGATATCTTCTTCAAGCTCAAATTCAAGATCATACTGGGTTGACATGGGTTACTGCTTTCCAGGAATCTGGGCAGGAGATCTTGGGTTACCCTGCCAAAGAGTTGTACTTGTTGAAGGATGACGGAGCAGATGAATCGAGATTTTCAGAGATTATCAGGAATTGTATATTCACAGAATTTTTGTTGAGACTCAAAATTAAAGAGGAAGCTTACGGTGATGAACAACGGGTTAAAATTACTGTTGTTAAAGCTGAGAAGGTGAATTATTCAGTTGAGTGTAGATATTTGCTCGATCAAATCCCTAAGTTTCATTTACATTAACAGTTGAGTAATTACTGGAAAGTTATTGTTTCCACTATTATAGTGATAGCTCTTAGGGTAGTAAACTGAACTTACAGAATCTCAATCTTCTAGAATTTGTGTATGCTGAGTTCTTTAGATCTTCTATTGTTGTGTATACACTTTCAGAATGTTTCTTACAGGTATTGTTGGCTTCTCATTTTCCATTAAACAAAGATAATAAATTCTCTTCATTCTTATACATTGACTTGTTAATATTGAACTTCTAGATGTTATCCTTTTTGACGTTTACAGCTTTTGTGCTTGTTGGGATTATGTTGCACATTTATATTTGCGCATCCAAATTGGATTGTGGTCATTAGTAATCCATCTATCATAAGTCTAGTGCAAACCATATGAGCACCTGCGGATCAAAGGTAATCAAAGTTTAGTTTCTTTGGTATCTTCAATGAATATAGTTGTAGTGTCATTTGTGTGTTCATTCCTTTTTTTGGGCTCTCTTTCATTTTGTTACACTGGAAAGGTTTGTGGATTTCTTTTAATGAAGGGTAACACAGAATTCATGTGAATCTGATTCAATTAAGGTGAATGCTTTATCTGTTGATGATGACCATTATCCAGCCTCCTGCCATGGACTTTGACCATTTGAAATTCTGTCAAATTAGTTGACAGAAAGGTGCAATTTTCTTTGTTAATTCTTTATTTTTCCTTTTTTCTTGTGAATTTGTATGATGATTTGTTTTGATTAATGAAAAAAGGCGCATCGCGTCAATTCCCCTTATCAATGTTAGTCAGAGGTTTTGAAGGTTGCATCTGAAGAGCAATTGTGGAAACTTGAGTTCTTCAGTATTAAGTGGTGTTGTGTATTATGCCTGCTGTATCAAATGAATGAAACGTAAACTCATTCCATGTTTATGACACAAGAATTGAACAGATTTTATTAAAAAAAAACATTACATCAAAATGGTCTAGAAACATAGATACAAGAAGAAAGATAAAATTGGAAAGGGTGTATATATTGCCAAGTTGTTTTTTCAGGTACGCTTGACAGGATCAAAGTTGGAGACAGCAATAATGGCACCAAAGATTGCGCCCAGGACTACACCACCTGCAACAATGCTGAGCAAGAAGTTCTTGAGGGATGGTGAAACACTTGATTCTGCAGCCTCCGCTACATCCGGCAACATGATTGAAGCTGTGAGTGCAGCTGCTGTCAACCCTGTCACTGCCTTTTCCTTGAGTGAAGCATTGACCTGAAACCTCGCCATGGACTTTGGAGCTGCAAAGGTTTTTGAAGGTCTCACCTGCAATGGCTTGAAGAAAGTGTCCGCTGCAATCGGTTGCTTCTTCTGGCTTGCATAGGTTAATGGCATTGCCATAGAGATTGCTGATGAAGAGGCCATTGCTGCTTCTCTTTCTCTCTGTCTCTCTCTCTCTCCGATGGGCTCTTTGAATAAAATTGTGGCTTTTGTTGGTATGGCTCTTACTTTACATAAAAGATGATAGAGTAAAGAACTGTGATGAGAGGTGGAAAATTGAAGTGTGATTGTCCATCTGATTTTGTCCGACGTGGCTGCTCCTCCAATAGCCTAAGGGGGGATAAGCTTATCCAATGCCAAATCCACCAATTGGCATTAGGGAGGAAAATTGAAATGCATATGTAAATACAAAATGTTGATTGGGATGCTCCATCATCCTTGCCAGTTGCTATATGATACACGGTGTTTTTTTAATTATTTTCCCTTTAGTTGAAAAAAAAGAAAAAATGATTTGACCCATCTTTCTTATCATCAAACACCATATAAAGAAAGCAGCATGACTTAAACCACTATTTCTTTACACAGAAAAGAAAGAAAAAAAGGAACCTAGTTTCATTACAAAATTGAATGTCAAAGACACCACATTAGTAAGGTTAAATTAGCATATCGGGTGCCTGCATTTTCCAATTTTTCTCTTTTAAGTCCTAATTTACATCAGCAGTTGCTCAGGAGGAAAAACATGATGCATTGATTAGATCAAGCGTTTTTACTCTTTCTTCTCATAACACTGAGATTCTTGAAGGGATTGCAGGTGTTGATGTTGCAGGGACATGACTGATTTGTACTTCTTGAGGAAGAAGATGATATCTGATACCGAGATCTTCAAAAATTACCTTGAGAGCTAACATAAGTTCAGTTCTTCGATTCATCTTCTCCAGAAAATTCTGGAAGTTCATCTTGTGATTCACAAAGAGAACCATTTTCATCTTGTTCATATTCTCAATCTCTTTTACCTGCACGCTATGGTTTGGATGCCAATATTGTGAGTTCTCCTCCACGTACCTGTTCATTTGCAAAAAAAACCAAGAGCATACATAGTCTGTGTCAGGTTTACCCTTTTTTCAAAATGCAGAAAAAGAAAATGGGGGCTATGGAGAAAATAAGAACTTACTCCTTTATTTTAGCTCTTAGAGATTGGATATCTGCAGGCGAAGTGAAGACATCAATGTCAAAGTTCACAGAATCTCCCATTCTCTCAGGGCTTCGGTTGAAATTGCTGATTGCTTTTGTAGCCAAAACAGAATTGGGATAGTATATAATCTCATTGTCATATCTCAAAAATGTGGTTTTCAAGATATCCATTTCTTCAACAATCAGCTGTGCAAATTCATTCAAGAGTATCATCAGGTCAGCATTCTATACCCTACTTAAAATCATATATATATATATGTTAAAAAAGTTAGCTCGAAGTACCTGCACTCCATCGACTACACATCGGTCACCCACATCAAACGGATGCATAACGAACACAAAGATCATGGCTTCGAATACAGTCTTGCAAGTGTTGCCAAAGATGAAAACTGCAACCAAGAGTTGAGAAGATAGGACGACCAGCAGTTTGGTGGTTGCCAATCCCATTAGAAGCAGAAAAACAATGAGGATCAAAACTAGTACAATTACAGAGAGAACTCTATTCAGTTCTTCAATGGCAGTTTTGGCATCTTTCAATGAATATGATAGAAACTCCCTTTCCTTATAGATGTTTATCTGCATCAAAGATATGCATGCATGAGTTTAGAACAGTAATCTCTCTGATGATGTAACAACAATTCAATCAATTTGCAGGAAAGAGAAGGAATGGATGGTTTCTTCTGTACCGCCCAGTTCTTCAGAGCTTCTTCACTTATCTTGCCATCTTGGGCTACTTTCTCGAACCATTCCAGTAAACAATCCACATTCTCCTCGTTCATGAAAGGTAACAGATCTTTCTCTTCAATGTAACTTCAAATCCCCAGCCAAAAAAAAAAAAAAAAAAAGAATCAACTGTCAAAATCACTGGAAGATGAAAATTTGTAGAATATAAACCCCAAAATTGATGCAGTTAGCTTTACTTACTCCTGATTGGGATTTTTAACATTGTGGAAAATTTTAGAGGCGGCATCTTCCACTTCCGGCGTGCTGGTGATCTGTTTCTGTTCGCCTATCAGACCAGGGCTGTCGTCGAGGACGCTTGAAATGATAGACAATTTTGAGCTCCTAATTCTATCAATCAGATGTCCCATGGTAGAAACTGGCATTTTCCCAGCTTTCATCTTTCCGAGCTTCTTTATGGTAATCTCCTCCTCCTTCTTCTCTTTACTACCTTTAGAACTTTTCCGCCATTTTGGAATTTTGAAGCACAAACAAGTACTTAACCCATCACCACCATTCTCAGCAGAGTCAGTTGATTTAGGGGGAAGAGAAAGCGTCCAAAGAACATACTCATGAGAAATTGCTTCTCGAATCTTCGAGAAAAAAGTCTTCACATGAAAAGAAGCAGCAATTGACTTCACTAGTAAAGTCTTGATCATCCATAGAACAGCTCCGATCAGACAGCCTGCAAGAGCTTTGGTTATGTAGTTCAGAACCCGGGTGGTCTTTCTGGATCTTTTGCCGCTGCCGCCGCCGCCGCCGCCGCGGTCAATCAACAAAAACCATGCCAGAAAAACCAAAGACAACCAGATAACTACTCGGACACTCTGTTTCATGCCATGGACAAAGTAAACAACTTTCTCATTGAAAAAATACTTGTTTTCTATCAAGAAAACTATGAGATCTTTAGCCCACTGTGTCACCAGATGCCCACAAAAGAACACGGCAGCCAACACACACCATTTCCAAATCTCTAAACCCCAAATTACCCGAGTCTTTAATTTGTCAACACACAAGCTAGCTGCTAAAAAAGCCACTACCCCCACAAAGATTGCCCACTCAACCGCTCCAATAATGTTTACCAGAGTTATTTTTCCTTTTTTCTTGGACTTCTTCCTAAGTGGAGGATTCTCCCCCTTATCGTTCTTCTCATCTTGTTGTTTCCTGTCATCATCATCACCATCATCATCGTCGTCGTCCTCGTCCTTGTGGTGGTCATGCGCCGGCGGCAGAGCACCGGGTTTGTTAAGTGATTCAATCCTTCCAGAAAGACAAGTCTTGGAAAATGAGTTTGAAGCCTCCTTGCCGCTGCTCTGCCTGGACAAATTTGAGTTAACAGCTGGAGATGTTGGCTCAACTTCCATGACTCTCGATTTAGTTTGTGTATATTTAGTTCTTCCATTAGACGACGGCCTCTTGAGCAGCAGCTCATTTTGTGGTGCTGCTGAATCCGACTCCTCCATCATCCTCCTAGCAGAAGAAGGCCTGCGTCTCAGACCTTCCGAGTGTTCAGTTGCTACTCCGTTAGATGCTGTCTCCGATTGACTGGTAGCAGGAATATCATCAACCATTGGAATGGTAATCTCAACCGACTCTTTATTTTTCCCACTTTCCACCATTGTTTTTCTTTTTTTTTCCTCTGCAGAAACCCCGGAAGTATTGGGAAAAAAAAAATTTCTTTCCCTTTTTCTACAATGCTTATAGCACGAAAAAGGAAACACAACAGGCTGTCAGCTACTAAAATGGAACAACTTTGTTCTGCCTGAGATGCATTTCGCGGCCGAAAGCAAAAAAGAAAGAAAGAAAAAAGAAAAGGGTTTTTGGAGAAGATGAGTATGGTTTTTCTTTCGGTAAGGTTCTTTGATTATAAATACATAGTTTTGTGTGTCAAAGTCTGTCTTTAATCTTTATTTTATTAGAGTACCTTCTCCCTAAGGCTTTTTCCCAAATGTTTCTTAATACTGGTTTCAGAATTACAAAAGAGTATCTAATTTTTTCGAATAATTAATGAGTTTGATCCCAAATAAATTTATATTTAATAAGTTTAGTTCTAAAATATTTTATTTAACTTTTAAAGTTTCAAATTTTTTTTTAAATAAACAATAAGGTTTTTTTTTACGAATTCTGTCAAAAACTCTAAAAATTTAACGATTTTTACATTTAATTAATTAAAAACAAGAGTAGAAAAATCATTACATGTAAAAACAAATAAAATAAATAAAATAAATATTTAAATAAAGGGATAAAAATATTTTTATATTTAAAATTTTAAAAATAAAAATTTATTAAAATAGTAAGAATATCAAAATTCTTTGGTCAATCTTCTCCAGTTACAAACAAAATTTTTATCATTTTCTGATATTTTTGAAGATTAAAAAAAAATTGTAAAAGGAAAAATTTTCTACTGAAATATTTTTGTTGGAAAAAAAACATTCATTATTAATAAAAAAAATATTCATGCTCTTCTTCTTTTTTTATTTTTTAATATTTTTTGTTTAAAAATGTTAGAAAAAGATAAAAATTAGATTTGTATTTGAAGAAAAAAAAAATTGACGAAGAATTTGATAAATTTTTAATTTTTTTAATTTTTAATTTTAAATACGATGACATTTTTATCCTTTTGTTTAAATATTATTTTTAATTTTATCATTTTGTAAAGATTTTAATATCCTTGTTTTTAATTAATTAAATTTAAAAACCATTAAATTTTTAAGTTTTTGACAGAATCCGTTCAAATAGACTTAATTGTTCACTTAAAAAAATATTTGGGACCTTAAAAATTAAAAAAAAATATTTTAGGACTAAATTTACTAAATATAAATTTATTTGGAACAAAATTATCAATTATTCGATCTTTTCGCTCTTAGTGGAAACCACCGGTACAAGGTCAATACGGGAATTTCCATATTCCTAGGAGGAGAATTATATGTTTTTTGGGCGTGTAATCAAAGCCAAATATGTTTAGCAAAACTTTTTAAAATGAAACTTTTCTATTTTCATCAATTCTGATTCTCTTCCACAGTTTTTTTTTCTTACATATTTAATGGTAATTAATCCGGAGATTAGCTCTGATTTTTTTTCATAATCTTAATTACACCTAACAACGGAAATTAAATTAAATAAATAAAAAAGACGGTGGTAGACGATTCTAGAAACAAATAACATATTATTAGATGAAGTGGAAACCAACGAGGGAAAAGGGTTGATAAGCTGTCCAATATAGGACTATAATTTGTTTTTATTCTAATATTTTCAAATATGGTCCCAACATATTTCCAAAGTCCACCCAAAGTCAATTTTTATTCAAAAATATGTACGTTTATTAAGCTTTCTGTCCTTTCTTAGTCCTTTTAACGAGTTGTTTATCTTTGACCTAAATATTTGACTAATATAAATACACATATTAAAAAATGTGTATTTTTTCTCCAAATATTTATAAAAAATTTAGAAGATAAAAAACACTTAAATTTCACTATTTATAAATTTTCATTATGTATTATTCACCATCAATAGAAAAGAAAGGAAAAATATTTGACGAATTCTTGATTTATACATATACAATTATTTAAACTTTAAGTGTAGATTTTAATTTTTTTAAACGAAAATCAACATTAACAAGTTGTTTAAATCTTGTGTTTGCATATATATATATATATTATATATATATATAATATATATATATTGAGGTTGGTCATTAAGTGACAAAAACCATTTAGTTGGCAAATGTATACAAAATTGTTGGTCTGGAAAGAGATAGAGACATAATAAATAATGAATTCAAAATAAAATATTTTATTCTTAACTATAAACAAAACTGCCCATATAAATAGAAGTCTTCTGTTAGGTACATTGATGAAGGTGATCTTGACTCACTTAAATATATATTGAGAGGTATGAAAATATTTTCACGCTGACAAGGTAAATGATATTAAACACACGGGACTTACCGAGCATATGTGTCTATCACGTGGCATGGCTTGACATGCCTCACTTCGCTAAACACATCCGACTATACCAAGGATGTCGATGCCACTTTGCCTCGCCTCGTGCCCAAGTCACTACACTTCACTACTTTGATCAAACTCATTGATCAACAGCATTTCTGATGGTCAACGTTTGACTCAATCACAGTCAAAGATTCCTCTAACAACCCACTAAAAAGAGGGGATCTCATATCTCCCCACAAAATCCGGTAACCATCAAATCTTACTATTAAATCACCCTAGCTACCTAGCAAAGGGGGCAAAATCCATATAAATACCACCCCCATACAGGTAACGAGGGTAAGGCCAGATAACACTACTCATCTCTCTCTAAATTACCTATCTTACAGTCAATCACTGACTTAAGCATCGGAGGGTTTTACCGGAGACCTTCCACCCTCCTGATAAACTTTACTGTTTTGCAGGCCTAGCATTGCAGGACAATAATCCTTCCACGACACATAGACAATCAAGATACGGGCATTTGACAGAGAGAGATCACCATACGATGTCGGATCACTGACACGTGGCATCAGACCATTTTTTGACGAATCAGTTTGGTTCTGTTACCGGGAACGTGAAACATCTTACATTCTTATTTCTGAAACTCAGAATGTCACGACAATCAAGTGAACGGAGGAGCCGCCTTGACACCACTGTCCCCACGTCTCGTCATGAGACTCTGTGCGCGGCTCAGTCCTCCGTCCCCGACCAACCACAACCACGATCAATCGTGCAACGCTTAGGCCCCCGCGGCTCACCCTGCAAATCGCCTGACCTACGCGAACACCTCAATGGAAAGAGGACTAGGGACAACGGGCGGCCCGAGGAAGTCGAGGACTTACGAAAGGAACTTGATCGACTCCGAGCAGAGCGTGATCTTTCAAAACAATGGAAACAACTCCGCGCTGCTTACCATCACCAAGGCCTTTCGCCTCCTCACTCCTTCGACGACGACCGGGATCCCACCGAGAGCCGACTCCAGCGATCTCGGAACGACGCGAGTTAGCGGACCAGGGGCCCGACTACTAAACCACTTCGCGCTGTTAGCGAAGTTGGAGAGAGCCAGCCGTCCAGCCAGCCGAGTAAAGAAAAGCGACGCCGTAACGGACACCAGTCGAAGCGGGATCGACGGAAACGAAGTCCGGAGCCAACCCGGAAGGATGAGCCGAAAAAGAACCGATCAACCTATGCTGGACCCTTCGCGGAGTGGATCCACCGCACTATACCGGATCTACAACTAAAACTCCCCACATTCACCCAGTATACTGGTCAAAGCAAGCCCGAAGAGCACATTTGCAAATACAGATCATCCATGGACCTCGTGAAGACTGATGAGGCGACACTGTGCAAAGCCTTCCCCGACACCCTGAGTGACAGAGCCATGGCCTGGTATTCTTCCCTGAAACCGGGTTCAATTGAGTCCTGGCAGATGCTTGAAAAAGCCTTTGTGGATATATTCAGTACAGCGGGAATAATCCCCAAGACTAGAGGCGACCTCGCCAACATCAAACAAAGGGATGATGGAACTCTGCTCGAGTACCTGGAACATTTCAAGAAGGTGCACGACCAGATCGATGAAATTTCCCAGGACACTGCCATCATCTGCTTCGAGCGACTTCCGGTCAAGAATGCTGTACACGAAGCTCCAACTCCGCAAGCCAAAAACCATCGGAGAAGTGTTCAACGTTGCCCAGAAGGTTGCCCTCGCCGAAAGAAACTCTCCGGAGTCGCACTATCGGAGAAAGGAAAAGCATAGAGAAGCATCCCCCCAAGGCCGTCAAGGCAAGCACAGGACACGAAGAACCGAAGCTGCCGCTCCGACGAAGTCCAAGGAACACCTCATCGCCACCGTCAGGGAGAAGCTAGGAGGGAGGGAGCCCCGTCGGCGTGAACCTCAGGCCGATCTGCCCGTGACAAGACGAAGTTCTGTGTCTTCCACCAGGACTACGGGCACTCCACCGAAGACTGTTACCAGTTCAAGAAGATGATTGAAAGGCTAGCCCGAGAAGGGCAGCAGAAGGACCGCGAGCCGGACAAACAGCTCGAGGGAAAGCCTGACCGAGTGATCGAAGTCATAACTCCTCGGTATGAATCCATCAAAAAGATAAAGCAGAAAATCTATAATTTGAGTAAGCCTTCCCCGGAGTTGCACTTCGATGCATTCCCACATGAGCAAATCATCTTCTCCGACCAAGACCTCGAGTTGAACGAGGAGACCCGCATCTCCCCCATCGTTCTCGAAGTAGGCATGGCCAGACAGGGAATCGATAAATGCCGAGTCAGGAGAGTACTGATCGACACCGGAGCCACTAAAAACATCCTGTATCACAAGTGTTTTAAGGAGATAGGGATGAATGACAGTCACCTGAAACCCAGCAATACAGTCCTGGAAGGCTTCACCGCTCATAAGATCAATGTCAAGGGAACTGTCAAGATTAAAGTCACTCTTGGCTCCAGCACTTGCACACGCGAAGAGGAGATCAAGTTCTACGTAGTAGACATCGACTCCCCCTACAACGCCATTCTCGGAACTCCGGCGCACGCCACCTTCGAACTCGTCATCTCCACGTCGCATCAGCAAGTCCGGTTTGCCACCCGTAGCGGAGTGTGGTACGTCAAAAGCAGCCCCAGGAGCCTTGTCAAGCCCTGAATCCGGGCCTAGTTCGTGAACTAGATTCCCAAATTCAAGAGAAAGACACGACTACACTCCCAAGACTTCTCCAAAGAATGTAAAGCCACTTACTTCCAATTATTCAACAAGAAACAGTCAGAAAAAAAAACTTAAATAATCATAAAATATCATCCACAAATACCAACTTTCTTCAATAATAAAACCTCAACTCAAACAATTCAAGTTTCCAAAACGAGAAGAAATCACTCTAAACTTGTATTCAAAATCATCCGTCCAGTAATCACCCTCTAAATCAGAATCTTCCCTGCCATATGTAAAGTGGGAAACATAGGGGGGTGAGTATAAAAATACCCAGTAGGCAGAACATCTCACCTCCTTTAAAAAATAATCTTTTCAATTAAAAGAAAAACAACGTATATATATATATGTTTAAAATAATAATAAAAATAGTATCGTACTTTTATCTTTAAAGCACAAAATGACAAAACATAAATTAAGTGTTAAATAAAAATATTGAGCAAAACAACGTAACAAAATCATTCAATCAATATCTTTCATTTTTCTTTTCTTTGACTATTGAGGAATAATATGAATGTTTCGCGAATGGGTCTTTAACTGATATCAGTTCTTAACTTTATACCCGTTAGGAGAGGGCCTTTACTTGTGTCTTATATCTTGTGGCTTTTTGTCCATGCCAATGGAGATCTTATAAATGGTGGAACATGTTCCCCCCATTGCTATCCATCAAGTTAATCCCCAATAAAATCAAATATAAAAACATTACATATAATTTACTTTTATAAAACTTTAATGTAAATATTCAACATTCTAAAATATTTAAGAATGTTGAAAACGAAAAAAAGAAGTATTCTTTATTTTAAAAAGATAATAATTTGTAATCAAATTAGAAAAAGGAAACGTAATCAAATTAGGAAAAGGAAATATAATCAAATTTGAAAAAGGAAACATAATTAAATTGAAAAAGGAAACGTAATCAAATTAAAAAAAGAAACATAATCAAATTAGAAAAAAGAAACATAATTAGATTTGAAAAAGGAAACATAATCAAATTTGAAAAAGAAAACATAATCAAATTTGAAAAGGAAACATAATCAAATTTGAAAAAGAAACACAATCAAATTTGGAAAAAAGGAAACATAATCTATTTTGAAAAAAGAAATATAATCACATCAATTTCAAAATTTACGTCAGTGTCCAATATATATATATATATATAAAAATAAAATAAGAAAATAAGGAAATATAATTATGGCAAGTTTTGAATTGTGCCGTTGCCAGAATGGTTGAATAACAACAACAATATGTGCTAAAAATTTTTTGGAGTCAAAGATTAATTGCAGGCAGTTAAACTTTCAAAATTCTATTGAGAAGATAACAATTAGTCTTTCACATATCATAATCTCCAAATTCAATACTTAAAAAGTTTATCCATACTATAGATAAAAATAACGGAGAGGGATAGTCCACCTACCTCGATTGATCGCTTGTGTAGATTCAAATCAATTTAGGTACTCTTAAATCTCCTTGAGACTCTACCAACAACCTATTTAATAAAATAATAAGAACTTAATCTATAACTATATCTTAATCATACATCAAAATCAAAACCACTAAAAACACTAAAAAGAACTTACCGTTTTCACCAACTTCTAGAGATTCATAAACCCTAATTTCTTTTTCTCTTTAGCGGGGTTATGAAACGAATAATAACTTTTGGCGACTTTTGGATTATGAAACGAATAATAACTTTTGGCGACTTTTGGATTATGAAACGAATAATAACTCTCGAGGTAAAACTTGACAATTATTTTGATAACTGCCTCTTTCTCGTTTTCGTTTTCTTTTTTCTTTTTCTCCAAACCCTATTTTTCTCATCTTCTACCTCTACTCTAGATATTTCTCTCTTTTCTTCAAATTATCACCCTAAAAATCATTCTGATTTGGTATAATCTAATTAGGTTAAAATTTTTAACTTTTTATTAATTACTCCATAATATTTTTCATATATTCTAATTCGGCCCATAATAATAATAATAAATTCTTTATTCATTAATTTAATTAGAAACTTATAATAACTACCTGATTTGGGTCGGGTCAGGGTATTACAAGCCTACTCGCCTACATGGTGAAATCCCGGCAGCACTTTGAAATCGAGTCGCCACCAGCAACGGTCGGGTCAGTCCTAACGACCAGAGAGTGTGCGGAAGCCACTGCCCTTGCTCAGTCGACCCCCTTACCAGATACAAACGCTCCCGGAGTAAAGGAGTTCGACGAGGTCGCCATACACCCTGACTATCCCGACCAAAAGGTCCAAATCGGGAGTGAGATGCAGCAGTCGATGAAGGAGGAGATAACTCACTTCCTCTCCACTCACCTCGACAACTTTGCCTGGAGCACACAAGACATGCCAGGGATCTCTCCCGACATCGCTGAACACATGCTCAACATCGACCCCACGTTCAAACCAGTGAGGCAAAAGCCCAGACAATTCGGAGATGACAAAAACAAGGGAATGCAATCCGAAGTCCAGAAGCTGCTGGACTCGAAATTCATCCGTGAAGTCGAGTACCCTTCGTGGCTCGCCAATGTAGTAATGGTCAAAAAAGCTAGCGGGAAGTGGAGAATGTGTGTGGACTACACGGACTTGAACAAAGCCTGTCTGAAAGACTGTTATCCGTTACCTCGCATAGATGCCCTTGTAGACTCCACTTCGGGATACGAGTTCCTCAGCTTCATGGACGCCTTCTCCGGCTATCATCAAATCCGGATGAAGCCAGAGGATCAAATCCACACATCCTTCCGAGCCGCCAGAGCGATCTACTGTTACAACATGATGCCATTCGGACTGAAGAATGTAGGTGCCACCTACCAAAGGATGATGAACAAAATCCTGCGAAGTCATATAGGCCGAAACGTCGAAACTTATGTGGATGACATGGTCGTCAAGACCAAACGAGGTCATTCTCACTTAGATGACCTGAGTGAAACGTTCGCCACACTTTCGGAATACGGACTCAAGCTCAACCCGGAAAAATGCACGTTCGGGGTGAAATCAGGGAAATTCCTCGGCTTTATGATGTCCGAGCGGGGAATCAAAGCTAATCCTCAAAAGATAGAGGCAATATGGAACCTGGCCGAGCCCCGGTGTGTTAAAGACATACAACGCCTCAACGGCTGCATAGCCGCTCTGGGAAGGTTCGTGTCGAAGTCCGCTGAAAGGTGCATGCCATTCTTCAAGGCCTTAAAGACCGCCGGAAAGACCTTTCGGTGGGATGAAGAATGCACAATGGCTTGGGAGGATCTAATGAGCTACCTGGCGGACCCACCATTGCTGAGTGCTCCCACCCCGGGTGAAGCCCTGTACTTGTACTTGTACGCCGCACAACAAGCCATTATAGCAGCCTTAATTCGGGATACGAACGACCAGCAGCTTCCTGAATACTTCGTAAGCCGAGTACTGAGGGATGCCGAAGTACGCTACACGTACATCGAGAAACTAGCTTACGCCTTGGTCATCACTACACGGAAACTCCGGGCATACTTCGAATCCCACTCCGTAGTAGTATACACCAACTATCCCCTGAAACAGATCTTTCACAAACTGGATCAATCAGGAAGGATGTTGCGATCGTCCATCGAAGTATGCGGCTTGGACCTCACCTTCGCACCCCGTGTTGCGATCAAAGCCCAAGCCCTCTCAGATTTCTTGGCCAAGTTATCATTCTCTGAGGTCGCCCCCGACGAAGAAACACTTCCCGCACTCTCGGCTGATGAGGTGTGGACAATGATGGTGGACGGAGCGGAAACGCAAGTGGAGTCGGAGTAGGGGCCACCATTGAATCCCCCTCCGGGCAACACAAGGAAGTCCGTTGCGTCCGACTCAACTACCCCCTGTCCAACAACCAAGCGGAGTACGAGGCCTTGATTATCGGGATGCAATGG
This sequence comes from Asclepias syriaca, assembly GCA_027405835.1. NCBI lineage: Eukaryota > Viridiplantae > Streptophyta > Magnoliopsida > Gentianales > Apocynaceae > Asclepias > Asclepias syriaca. The sequence continues at coordinate 1,691,095 of CM049927.1, read as the reverse complement.
GCCTTGGATTCGGGGGTGAGATCGCTCGAAGTATTCAGCGACTCCCAAGTTGTGGTAGGACAAGTCAACAATGAGTTCGCAGTTAACTCCGACAACCTCAAAATCTATGCAGAAAAGGTGTCCCAACTGGCCACTCAGTTTCGGTACTTTGCCCTTACCAAAGTCGACCGCAACAACAACGAAGTGGTAGATAAACTGGCAAAAATAGCATCTGGCGAGGCCCCCAACGACCTCGACGTCCAGATAGTTCAAATCTCCACTCCAGAGCATATCTCGCCGATTCTGACTTCGACACCTAAATCCCCCACATGGATCGACGAACTGAAGAACTTCATATCCTCAGACATCCTGCCAACAGACAAGGCCAAAGCTAGGCAAATCCGCCAGCGCGTGGCCCGATACACTGTACTTAATGATATCTTGTACCGACGATCTTTCTCCAAGCAGCTTCTCCGCTGTGTACCGCCCGACCTCACCCCAGATAATTCTGGAGGAATTACATGAGGGAATCTGCGGTGGACACCCCGGATCGAGATCCTTGGCAGAAAAGGTGATCAATCAGGGTTATTATTGGACGACACTACGAAAGGATGCAGAGAACTACATGAAACACTGTGATACTTGCCAAAAGTTCAGCAGTATTCCCCGCTTGCCATCGGTTCCGCAAACCCCTGTACTGGCAGCTTGGCCTTTCGATATGTGGGGAATCGACCTTATGGGCAAGTTCCCCAAAGCCCGTGGATATCACGAATACTTGATCGTGGCCGTCGATTACTTCTCCAAATGGATCGAAGCGAAGCCACTGGCCGCCCCCACGGAGGATAACACACTCAACTTCCTCCATGACTTCGTCCTATGCCGTTACAGAGTGCCACGGGCCATCGTATCCGATCATGGTACTCAATTCGCTACTAAATTTACGGCGGAGTGCACCCGCCTAGGAATCAAACATTGGAAGTCATCTGTTGCACACCCACAAGGAAACGGACAGGCCGAAGCAGCCAATAAATTGGTCCTTGCCGCACTGAGAAAAGGTCTGGAAGGGAAGTCCAACAAGTGGGTCGACAAACTCCCGGCCGCATTATGGGCAGTGCGGACTTCGGCTAGGGGCCCCACATGAGAAACAGCCTACGCCCTGGTTTACGGTTCAGAGGCAGTCTCACCAGCCGAACTCGCACTCCCATCATATAGAATCTCTACGTACGATGAAGAGAGCAATAAACGCCAACGCCGTTTAGACCTAGACTTACTAGAGGAGAAGCGAATAACTGCCCGCCTAAGAGCAGACAAGTTCAAGTTGGCAACTAAACTCACCCATGACAAAAATTTGGTCAACATGCCGCTAGGAGTCGGAGATTGGGTACTCCAAAAAATAGAGGGAACTGCAAGACATATCACAGCAAACAAACTCACTCCGAACTGGGAAGACCCGTACTTGATCAAGGACGAAGACCGCCGGGGAACATTCCGCCTCATGGACCAAGAAGGAACAGTACTCCCCAGACCCTGGCACGCCAATCACTTAAAGAAATATTTCGTTTGAGATATTCCGGCGGAGTCAAAACCACATTCAATAAGTACTCCGCCACGACCAGTTACGAGCTTAAAGCTTTCGGAGTCCACACACTTGAAGTTTTGGTCAAAGTTCTTCGAAGTCATTACAGTTATTCAGGATTAAGGTTTTCAAGTTAAGGTTCCTCGAAGTCATTACAGTTATTCAGGATTAAGGTTTTCAAGTTAAGGTTCTTCGAAGTCATTACAGTTCTTTGAAGTTATTACAGTTTGTTACCATTACTTGTTATTATGAGTTATTATAATAAGTTCAAGTTTTCTTAACTTACTGGACGAAGTGCAAAGACCAGAGTTCGAAATAAGGAGAAGATAATAGTGGCGAACTACATTAACTTACAAAATTTACAAAAAATGAAAAGGAAAAAACTTATACAGTGGGAGGATCTTCAGCCGAAGGGGGAGCCACTTCGACCGGATCCTCTACAACAATTATAGCCTGATCCCCTACTTCGGGCTCTCTCTCCTCAGGGGCCTCCACAGGGGCCGCAGCAATATCGTCAGGAGCAGCACAACTGACAGGAACAACATCGTCCCCGACGACTTCGACCCCCTCAACCTCTCTCCGCAGCTAGAGACACAGCTCGTCCAAGTTCGGATGGACTGGTGCAGGCGGACTCTAATGCCTTCCCTCATTTGCATCGCCTTCTGCGATCTCCACCAGTTCGTTATCAGTAAACGGGACGAAGTCGCATTCGCTTCTGAATTCGGGGTTGTCATAGGAGCCCTTAAAAATCCTGCACAGCAACGTCTTGCCAGGGATGAGGTGGTGCAGACAGCGAAGTGCATGGGAGCATCCTCTGTCATAAAATCTGCTAGCCAGCTCATACACTTCTGCCTCGCACTTCTCGGAGTTGCAGAACTCATCCACCACTTGCGTAGTGTGTTCCTCTGACTCCAAGAAATCCACCCTTGACTCCGCTACTCGCCGCTTCGAGCTCTCCTCCTTCAGCTTCTTGTCGAAGTCGCGGAGCTTGACCTTCAGATCCTCATTAGCCCACTGAAGGATATCCAGGCTAGAGGACTGACTGTCCTTCTCCGCGACCACCATCTCCACGGTCTCCTCAGCTGAGCGAAGTTTGCCTTCTGCGGCAACCAATGCTGCGTCCTTAGCGGAGAGCTGGTTCTCCAGCTCCTCATGCTTCTTCTCCAGGGCTTCCAGCTCGGCCCGCGAAGTCGAACCCTCGGAAGTATGATTGAAGAGATGGGCAATGAAGGCGGTGACCTGAGACACAAAAGACAAAGGAGTGAGTCAAAAAAAAAAAGAGAAGTACAAATACTTCGGCTTGACGAACTACTTGAGACAGCCCAACCCCGATGTGCCCGAATGTAATCTCCAGACTGATGGGAGACTCCCCGAGTCTCTGAGCCAAGTCGGAGTCCATGGCCCGATGAAGAACAGCCCTCCCGTAGTACCTCTCGGTCCTGCGATCGGACAGAGGAAGGTTCACCTGAGGGGGCGAAGCGCGAATGATCTCGCGGGCCAAGGACTCCTGCTCCTTCCTTGACTCCGGCGCTTTGAACCCCTCCTGGGTCCAGGAGCAGGACGGAGACCCAGAAGGGCCGGCACCTTGATCTTCCCGGGATGCCACCCGGTCCGCCGTAGCAGGAGCCACCTCCCTGAACTCCGAGGACTCCGCCAGCCTCTGCCTCTGCGACGTCCTGTGCCTCAACTCCGTTTCCTCCTCTTCACGTCCACGCTTCGCCGGGGGAGGACGTAGGGGCTCCTTCCCTTTCGACCGGGGTGGCGGAGGTGAGTTCATGGGAGGGGAGCGCGTTGAAGTGTCCGGGCTGCCCACGCCCGCAGACGAAGTCCCCGGCGGAGTGATGGTAGATCGGTCCACAGCCTGGGGCAGGTTCACATCACCCCGCCTCTCTGAACCGCGGCTCTCCTCCTCCCGGCGGCGCACCATGAAGTTTAGCCTCATATCTGCCACAATCAAACAAGAGCGGAGTTAGCAAGATTAAAAAAAGGGAAAAAACAACAAAGTCAAATGACTCCGACAACTATTCTACCCTTTGCTACTGGGCAGCCCGCACCCCGGGGATTCAAACACTCTGGACATTCATTCTGAAACACCCTGCCAGGGTGCAATTTCCACATCGGGTACTCCGAATTGTCTTTGAGCCCCAGTTCTCTCCGTCGCTCGTCCGCCGCAGTCCCGCCTATCCCACATGCGTGGCGACTCTCATCAGCGATAAGTTCGCTGGTCAGGAAAACCTTAGATTGAGTTTTGGGACTCTCACCTAACTCACTCCAGACAAAATCTAAGAATCTCCGATCCGAATCGGAGTACTTGGTGTTCCTCTTTACGGGGAGCCAAGGACGAAGTACCTTACACTTTGGGTAAAATGCGAAGCCCGTTCTGGACTCCACACAGACCCACTTCTCCCTCCACTGACTTAACTTATTTGGAGGGGGTTCAAAAAGAGTGACTACACTAGGACGTGGACGAAGTGACAAAGTGAGGTTGTTCATACGAAGAATTGTGAAGAAAGTCCTCAACAACAACTCGGAGACCTCTACACCTATTCTCCTACACAACACAGTAAGGGCGACGAAGTACCTAACTCCGTTTGGATGGACATGGGTGGGCTGACACCTAACCAAGTTCAAAAAATCGCAGAATGCGGGTTCCAAAGGCAAACTGAGGCTAGAAAGAAAGTGGTCATAAGGGATGTGAATATAGGAGTTGGACATAACCCCGCATTCTTGAAGGTAGATTGACCTAAACTTACTTCGGTCAATCTCACTGAACAAAAGGGGGAGATCTACGCTAAGGGTGTTCTTCTTAAGGGAGAAGTCCCCCTCCAACATGTTTTTGGTTTTTGGGAGCTCCTCGGAGTGGTCGGAGTCCGCATCCTCGCCTTCGAGGACACTGGAGTCATGCAAGTCTTCAGACGATAGGCCCGTGGCTGTCACTCAGCCGCCTGTGTGCCTAGACGACCTAGAGTCTAAGGGGATCGCCTCAGGGATGTTCAGGCCGATGCCAGATCCTTCGGCCGAAGTGCGGACACCTCTTATTGTAAAAATTCCATTGACCATTTCCGGTGTCTGCTCGGAGTCAGCCATCTGTTCCCCTTCATGGGAGCTCTCCTCACTCGAAGTACTGGCACTCTCATGGCTGGCAGGTCTGGTTCTATCAGAGCTCGTTTGGGAAGTGGAGCTTGAAGGGCTAGACTCCACCTCGACTACAGGGACCTCGGGACTCTCTGAATCAGACATATCTACAAACACTAGACAAAAGATCCTATCAGAAAACTAAAGTCCATTCACTCCGGCTACAACCAGTTCGTCATAAAAAAACTAGGAGTCCGCTCACTCCGCCTTCATCTAGTTCATCATTCCAGAAAACTTCCTGCTCAAAAACCCATCCTAAAGTCATTCCAAATGCCTACGACCACCCTTTTTCCCAGAAAAAGCCATTTCCTCAACACACTAAAGCCCTCAGAAACGCACTGAAACCCTCAAAAACCCCCAAATAACAACCAAAGAAGCAAAAGTGAAAACAGAAAAAGAAAACCGAAGGACAATGCCTTCTCTTACCTGCGAAAATGTAGGAGATGGAAGAAACTTGGGGAAATTGCAGAAGGTAGTGGATCACCGAGAACAAATTAAGGGAAACGGAAAGATTTCTGGGAAGTTTGGCAAGGAAAGGCAGAGAACGTTTGGTAAGATTGGGAAGAAAATGCAAGGGATTTCTTGGTGATTTTAAGAAAGAAAGAGCAGAATTTCGCAAGGATGAAGAAGAAAAGGTAAAAAAGAACTTCACTAAGGCAAGCGAGCTATTTATAGAAGGAGGCAAAAATTCAAAATTGTGAAGCGTCCCCAGCAATCTTTGCCCGACCCGACTCCAGCCGGGTCGCAGTCACACCAATGGTCACGTCTCTAACAGCTCACGTGCGGCGCCATCATTACGCACACGTGGGGAAGCGTGAACGATGCCACCTCTGGGCACGCAAGCAGCCAGCCACCCCCTCGGTAACCGAACCACCATCATGGGGATCTGACCCCGCGCCGGGGAGGTCAATCGTCACCAAGTACTTCGACCACCCCGCCAACGCATCCAAGCTCACTCACAATGAAAATACTTCGCCGGGTTACACCTCCTTGCCAGGTGTTACACCACTCCGCCAAGTTACACCTCCTTGCCCGGTGTTACACTACTCCGCCAGGTTCACCTCCTTGCCAGGTGTTACACCACTTCGCCAGGTTACACCTCTTCGCCAGGTGTTACGCCGCTTCGCCAGGTCACACCTCCTCAGGTTACTTACGCCCACTCCGAGTTGCCTACACCCTCACGGGTTACTCCCACTGCGGATCACACCCTCTTCGGGTTACACGTCCTCAGCTCACACATACTCAGAAACTGTTAATGACAACAGCCCGGAGAACAAGGGATTTCTAGTACCGTCGAAGAGCAAGAAGAGTCATTCTTCCACTTCGACGAGGGGCCACTGAGAGGTATGAAAATACCCTCACGCTGACAAGGCAAATGACACTAAGCACACGAGACCCACCGAGCATACGTGTCCGCCACGTGGCATGGCTTGACATGCCCCACTTCGCTAAACACATCCGACTATACCAAGGATGTCGAGGCCACTTCGCCTCGCCTCGTGCCCAAGTCACTACACTTCACTACTTTGATCAAACTCACTGATCAACCACATTTCTGATGGTCAACGTTTGACTCAATCACAGTCAAAGATTCCTTTAACAACCCACTAAAAAAAGGAGATCTCATATCTCCCCACAAAATCCGGTAACCATCAGATCTTACTACTAAATCACCCTATCTACCTAGCAAAGGGGGCAAAATCCCTATAAATACCACCCCCATACAGGTAACGAAGGTAAGGCCAGATAACACTACTCATCTCTCTCTAAATTACCTATCTTATAGTCAATCACTGACTTAAGCATCCGGATAAACTTTACTATTTTGCAGGCCTAGCATTGCAGGACAACAATCCTTCCACGACACATAGACAATCAAGATACGGGCATTTGACAGAGAGAGATCACCATACGACATCGGATCACTGACACGTGACATCAGACCATTTTTTGACGAATCAATATATATATATATATATATATAATCACTAGTGAGTCATATTTTACAACAAAAGACAACTACCATATACATTACCAAGTACTATTGAATAGTTTCTATATATATATATATATTTCATGAGATGTAGGTTTCACAAAAGTGATCTTGAAATGAATGCTGGTGGTTCAGATATTGATGATGATGCATTGTAATAAGTGAGTTGTACTTCTTGAGGAAGAAGATGGTATTTAATGTTCAGATCTTCAAATATCTGCTTGAGAGAAAGCATCAATGTTGTTCTTCTATTCATCTTCTCCAAATATTCTTGGAAGTTCATTTTATGATTCACAAAAAGTACCATTTTCATCTTGTTCATATTCTCAATCTCCTTTATTTGCACACTATGATCAGGATGCCAATGCTCAGGTGTCTTCAAAATATGCCTGACATATACATACATACATACATACATATATATATATATATATATATACACACATCAGAAATCTCTTCACTATCATAATCAGATAGAGTAAGGATATGGAAATACTTACTCCTTGATTCTGTCCCTTAGAGCTTGAATAACCTCACATGGAGTAGAAACATCGACGTCGAAAGTCACATTATCCCCCATTTTCTCGGGGCTTCTGTTGAAATTGCTGATTACTTTAGAAGCCAATACAGAATTAGGATAGTAAATCATTGCATTGTCATATCTCAAGAACGATGTCTTCAAGATATCCATCTCTTCCACGACCATCTGGGACGAGGAATAGATAGATATATATTCAATTCATATGATTTTGTTATACAGATCATAATGGAAATGATATATAGATATAGAAGTAATGTTTACCATAACTCCGTCAATGACACAGCGATCTCCCACATCAAACGGATGCATAATGAATACGAAAATCATGGCTTCAAATGTAGTTTTGCAAGTATTTCCAAAGATGAAAACGGCAACCAAGAATTGAGAAGAAAGGACTACCAGAACTTTAGTTGTCGCAAATCCCATCAGAAGTAACCAAACAATAACAATCAAAACTAGCACAACTGCGGAAAGTATTCTGTTCAGTTCTTCTATGGCTGTTTTAGCATCTTTCAGTGAATGTGATAAGTTTTCCCTTTCTTTCAATGCATTTACCTGCAGAAATTAGTAACACGGTTAATATTATCATCATCATCTAGTGAAAAAAAGAATCGATTTTTTAGAAATTTTAGATTTGTACCGCCCAATTTGTCAATGCTGTTTCGTTTATCTTCCCTGCTTCTGCAACTTTCTCAAACCATTCGAGCAAACAATCTTTGTTCTCTTTATTCATGAACGGGGAGAGATCATTCTCTTCTATATAACTACATATATATATATATATATATATACACACACATAATCAATTGAGGGCAGTGAATCAAGATATGTGCTTAAAATAGGTTTTTACTTACTCAAGATGAGGCTTTTTGACATTCTTGAAGATTTGAGAAGCAGCTTCTTCTACATCAGATTTACTAGTAATCTCTTTCTGTTCACCTCCATCATTGAGGGCACTAGATATTGTAGACATTTTTGAGCTTCGAATACGATCAACTAAGCCTCCCATGGTGGAAACTGGTACTTTCCCAGACCTCATTTTTCCAAGCTTTTTCATGGTGATTTCACTGCTCTTTTTATTATTCTGTCTGTGAAACTTTGGAATCTTGAAACACCAGAAAGTGCTTAGCCCAGAACTACCACTTTCTGCTGAAGGGAGTGTTTGAGGTACTGAAAGAGCCCATAAAACATATTCTTGAGAGATTGTTTCCCGAATTTTCGTGAAAAATGTCTTGACATGAAAAGAAGCAGCAATCAGTTTTACTAATAAAGTCTTGATCATCCATAATACTGCCCCAATAAGTGTAGCAGCAAAAGCTCTAGTTATGTAGTTCAGAATTCGAGTAGTCTTTTTCGATCTCTTGACATGGCAGCCACGATCAATCAACAAAAACCATGACAATAGAATCAAGGACAACCAGATTACAACCCGAACACTCTGTTTCACACCATGAACAAAGTAGACTACTTTTTCATTGAAAAGATATTTGCTTTCTATCAAGAACACGAGGACATCCCTAGCCCATTTTGTCACTAAACGACCACAAAAAAAGACAGCTACCAAAACACACCATTTCCAAATTTCCAATCCCCAAATTACATGAATTTTGAGTTGATGGACATATAAGCTTCCAATTAACATTATCATTGCACTTACAAACAGTATCCATTCAATCATTGCATTCATAACTTTCATAGTAACCTTAAAATTACCTCTTTTCCAAACTTTTCCGACAAGTGGTTTTCCATGAATCTTCTTGGCATCATCAACATCACTGCCATGATTGCTACTGGTTTTAATCTCATCTTCATTATTTTCATCATCATCATCATCATCAACATCTTCTTCTTCGTTATCATAACGCTTTCTTGCTGGTGGCAACAAACCAGGCCTCAAAGTTTCAGCTCTGCTAATAACAGAAATAGTTGGATTTGGATATGAATTGTTATTATTAGTTTCTAATAATATTCCATGATTTTGTCTAGCTAAGGTAGTGGCACTGCCAGTTTGTGTCTCGAGTTCCATCATCCTTGATTTTGGACTAGAAAACGAAGACTTCCTCGCGGAAGGTCTTCTAATTAGAAGCTCAGTAGAATAAGTTGGTGAACATTCATTAGAAGCCTTCTTCTCCAGTTGTTGCAGACTCGTATCTGATGCTGGAGAAGGCTCTGAATCCTCACCATGGATGCTCACACCATCTGATCCATCTCCATTTTCTTCATCAATTGGAATAACAATTTCCTCACCACGTGGTACAGAATCTGAAATCTTCCCACTTTCCATTAATTACACACCTCTTCTTTTCCTTTCAAAAACTAAATCAAGATTGCAGCTTTAAGAAAATTTAACAAGAAAAATGATTAGTCCAAGAACAACTTCCATGAGAAAGAAAAAGAGGTAAAAAACTCAAAACACACCTTACCAAAAGCTCATCAAGTAAGTGCAAGAACTGTGGAATGACTGAAAAATGACCCTCCAACTATACATGTATATATTATATTACAGAGATGCATGGGATTTCCATGTATGAATTCATTCTTTGTTAAAAGAAGGCTTTGAATTTTCTTTTACCTACACGTAACATCTTACTACTATTCACAATACCCCCATTCTTGATTACGTCCAATTAAAATTAAATAACACCCCTTTTTCCTTTTCTTTAATTCTATTCTTAGCAACTTCATCCCTCTTTTTTTTTTTTTTATTATCTTTTTTTTATAATAAGAAATCTCCAAGTTTTAAACTGTCATATTAGCAGGTGGAGCAAACTTCAAAGAAGTAAATATGACACCTAAACTATTTAAGAGAAGTGGACCAAATTTCTGATATAACATTTATTTTCTTATTTATTTTTTTTAGCAACCACACAAAAAAAAATTTCAAAAATATTTCAAATATATATATATTAATCATTTCAAGATTCATAGAATTCTGACAAGATGGTCATGAAAAACATAAACAATGGACACTAATACACTGTCAAAAGCCTTCACAAAAATCCTTTTCATTTTTCAAAATACCCTCTCTTTAATTTTTATTAATTATCACGTTAAAAAATTAAACTAATCCTGTTTAATGATTTATTTATATATATATATATATATATATTTCTATTAAAAAATAAAGTTTTTTTTTATTATCATTATTTAGATCAATAAAAGATTAAAAAAAAGGACTATTTTACTTGCAAATATATGAGCTGCCATTGATGAAGTAAAAAAATTATTGGAAAGAGAAAGAGGAGAAAAAAAGAAAAAAAAGAAGGAGAGGGAGGTAGTTGTCAAATGGAGTAATAAAGTGAAGACATGAAAGGAACTTGACAATAAATAAGGTAGCCGACATATTTCCTTTTGGAGCAAAATATATATATACATATATTCCACTTTTTTTTTTTTTAATCACTTTCATATCTAATTTCTTAAAATCATAAATAAAATTACTATAAACTAAATTATATTTTTTAGATGCTATTTAATATTTATTAATTCTATAATATTATTTATTTTTACTAATTTAAAATAAGTTTTATAATTTAAAACACATAACTAAACAAAAAATTTCATACTTTTATATTATAATTATTCAAAAAATCTATTCAAATTATATAAGATTTCATATTACAAACATTAGTTTATTCTTTTACACAATTTATTTATACTCTCTTTTCTTCGGGACTTAGATAAAATATATATATATATATATATATATATATATATATATATATATAAAAAGTTAAAGGAATAGGAAAAGAAGAAAAAATCTACCCTAAATGTAAATACTATGGAACAAATATTCTTATTTGTAAAAAATCTACCATTCATAATTGAAAATTTTAAATGTCAAATTTTATAACCTATTGCAATAACTTCA
>CM049927.1:1670000-1677500 GCA_027405835.1 Asclepias syriaca | reverse complement strand
CTTCACTTTACTTAATTTATCCACTCGAATGATTTCTTCACTTTTCCCCAATTTCTTGTTCTTGTTCTTGTTCGATGATTGATTTATCTTCAACGTACCCTTATCATTATGGTCGATATTGATAGCATCGAGACGATTTTGTAACGAAGAAGAGTAGAGAACTTGAAGAACATATTGATGAAAGATTGAATCTTGAATTCTATCAAAAAATGTCTTGACATGAAAAGTGGAAGCTAATAACTTAATCAAGAAATCTTTGATCATCCAACAAAATGCACCAAGAAGACAACATCCAATTCCTCTACTAATATAATTCAAAACCCTTCTCGATGATCTTGTATGATTTGTCAACAAAACCCACGTAAGCAAAATCAAACCCAACCAAATGAAGACACGTACACTTGTTTTCACACCATATATGAAATAAAGAACTTTTTTCTTGAACAAAAAGTTTCTTCCAATGGAGAATTCCAATAAGTGTATAAACCATTTAGTAACCAAATGACCACAAAATACAACCAATATTAGTATACACCATTTCCATATATTCAATCCCCAAATGTAACTATATTTTAACTTGTGAATGCACAAACTTGGAATTAATAAACCAACCATGCAAAATAACGTAATCCATTCCATCAAAATCAACAACTTTACTATTACATTATTCTTACCATGCTTCTTCTCATCATCATCAACTCCTCCTCCTCCTCCTCCTCCTCCTGATGATGTCATGTATACATCATCATCGTCATCGTCATCCTTATCATCCACATGCACCTTGTAATCATCATCATCATCATTGCCCCATACATCATCATCACCACCAGCCGATGATCCTAAAGTTCCAGTGACATTCAAATTTTCGGATTTAATTTTAGGATACACTGTTTCGACTAATCTTGATTTGTTTTTATTTGAATAATACACGTTGGATTGTCGCCGTCGCCGTCGCCGGATTTCAGGAGCAGCGGCGGATTGAGAAGAAGGGAGTGATGAGGGTGACAATTCAAGAAAAACTTCCCTACTAATTTCATTATTATTCATCATCGTCCCGGCTTTAATTGAGGATTCTTGAGAAATAACCTTATGATGAAATTGCTGCTTCCTTGATGATTAACATTAAACAATATTTGGAAGCTTGTTGCATGAACAGAATATATACATATATATATTGAAGAAGAAGAAGAAGAAATATTAATACGAGTAACGTGTAACATGCATACGTACTAGAAAACGTATGAAGTACTAAATTAAAAAAAAAAAGGAAAATCTAAGGCGATCGTGTTACAGTTGTCAACTTTAGGAGACAAAATGGTACTGTTTTATACACATATGGAATCCATGATCTGGCCAAAAAAAAATAAAGCAAAGACAAGAAATTTTTTTTTTGAATTTCAATTCATATATACAATTTTTAAAAAATTTAGAATTAAAGTTTTCTCTAAAACAATCATTTCAATTTCAAATAGAAATTAGTCTAAATATAGTTTAGTTGATAAAAAATAAAAAGTGAATCATATAAATACCAAACAAAATTAACCCTTAGTTTGTCCCTATATTATTTTTTCATAGGAAAAGAATGCACGAAAGAGACCCACACGAAATGTGCAAATATATATATATATATATATATATATATATATATAAAGACAACCATCCCTTTCTTTTTTCCTCTTTTTTTGACTGGAAAACAAGAATTATTTTTACCACTCTGTGGAGAAACGATCTTTATTCATTATTAGCCTTATCAAAATCGAATTTCCCTTACCATGTTGTTCACTGTCTGTATACTAATATACTACCAGTTTTGTCTTCGCTATCGATCTTTGTCTTTTACTATATACCATGAACCCACACATTATTCATTATTCATTATTCATTATTCATCACACACAAAACCATGAAAATAATCAACATTTTTTTTTTTTTTTGTACACTCCTTTTGTTTCACGGCTTTAAGGTTATTCATTTCAAACGATAATTTGATTGAGATATTTCAACAATAATTAATTAATTATTCTCCACAGAATAGCGTATCATATAAACGAACAACTTTATTGTAATAATTCCTTCTTATTTTTCCTTTTTTTTTTACTGGTATGAGGTACGCTCTGAATCTGATGAGCTCTCCTTATATGCTACCGCAACCGCCGCCGGTGCCTTCATCGTCGTCGTCGTCGTCGCCGCCGTCATCGAGAACTGACAATATGATGATGTTGTACTATGGATTTGTGGTGGTTGGAACAGCTGCTTTAGTGCTTGTAATATACAATATCGTGATAATGAAATGGTGCGGCGATAGCCAACGACATCCGCCGCCGCCGCCGCCGCCGCTGGAGGAGGTGGAGGAGGATGAAGGAGGAGGAGGATCGAATTCGAGCCGGAGTTTTGATAACTCTAGGGCGAATTTAATCACAAGTTTCAAGTATAAGAAAGGAGGAGGAGGAGGAGATGAATACGAATGTGCTGTGTGTTTATCGGTGTTGGAAGAAGGTGAAGAAGTTCGGCAACTTCCCCGGTGTATGCATGAATTTCACAAGTCTTGTATAGATATGTGGCTTCACTCTCACCTTGACTGTCCTATCTGTCGGTCTCCGGTGGATCCACCGTTGCCGGTGCCGACACAGGCTCTCGATCGACTCTCCTGTCCTGTAAGGCCGGCCAGGTATTCCAGAGAAGGATTGCAGGACCCAAGCATCTTTGCATTGTGATGATGATGATTTGACATATATTTTTGTTATTTTATATATATATATATATCTTCTGTGTCCTTCTATGACATGAGTTGTTTTGGTCCTTTGGTCACCGTCACACACAGAAGGCAAAAAAAAAAGGAAAAGTATTTTTTGCATAATTGTTCAAGGGATAAGGAGGAAGAAATTCACGAAATTCACATTTCTTGGCTATATATAATTATTATAATAGATACAATCGAAAGGAAACAAACACTTGAAAGTAGGTCCCTACACTTTTAAATTATCTAAAAAAAAAAAAAGTTGTATCATTCCAATCATGTTGCTCTAGAGCAATGAACGCATGATGAAAATGAGCACATCGGTATCTACACACAGGTATCCATTAAAACTACTCCCTCAAATTGAAGGGGAAAATAAAAATCCAACAAATTAATAGTAATAATAATGGTTTTACTTATCGTATTAATAAATTTATGTATTATTTATTAAATAATTTTAATCAATATTCATTAATTATAAAAAGACATTTTATATTTATTTTCTTCAAAATGTGAAAACATGAATCAATCAATTTACCCGAACAAGATACTATTCCCATTTGGTTGAAAAGAAATTAAAAAGAGAAAGAAAAGTACATAATATTCCCATTTCAAACATTCTTATAATGATATTATTATTATTATATATTCCAACAATCTAATATTAAATCATATCATGATATAACGTGTAAACGTGAAGAAGACTAGCCAAAAAAAAACACATCTTTTTCCAAATTAGCACACTGATGGGAAATTAATATATGGAATATGCATAGATAGGCAAGTGTAAAGTTAATCTTTCCCAGAGCACAAAATCTGTATTTTCAAATACAAGAATGAAATCTGCAAAGAACATTTGTACATCCATATATTTACATCCTCCTCAAGTTGTCTAACCTGGCCTGTAAGTCGCTGTCTATACCACCATCATCATTTCCTCCAGTTGCCTCAGCTTGAGGAACCTTGGTCGTTGCCGCCGGGGCAGATACAGCAGAGGAAGGCGCATTAAGGAGCTGGAGTAAGACATACAGAAAAGAAGAACACAGTCAATTTCTGTTTTGGGAGCTTTAGGCCAAAACGTTACACAAAAGCTTGTTTCCCAAACAATAGAAACTTTTTAAATGATTATAGAATATAGCATTGTACAGTATATAGTACATACAACATATTATTGAGTGCTCATGTGTAATAAAATATACAAGAAAAAAGGAGAATAACAGGAATACCTCCGAGTTGATGTCAATACCAATCTCATCTAGGACCTGACTGACTAGTTCTTCGGTCTCTTCTTCTTCTTCATCTCCTTCCAAAGCATCATCAATTGCTTCTCCCATCACTTCGCTCGTCATTTCCATTCTTTCGTTTTGTCTCTCAAATTCTTGCATTATTTTCTGCAGTGATGGGAGGTTCATCTGCCTATTCATCTGTCCCATTGCCTTTGTAACACCTTTCATTGCTTCTCCCATTGCTTGTGTCGATTTCAGTGTCTAGAGAAGTTTAAATTGAAGTTAAAACTCTAAAAGGAAACTATGAAAAAACCGTCCTTATGAGTTGTTTTAAGATTGTTTGCCTAATTTCACATCACAGTACAAAACCACTAAAAACAGAAACATATATTTGTTTTCATTCAATTTCAAGTCCCAGTCATAGACCTACAGAGGAGATTAGCTTTACTTAAAAATAAAATCTAGTTACACATGTAAAAATTCCAAACCAAGATTTTTAATCAGCATCCATAATAGATACAACAAACAACAATATACAATATATATATATATATATATATATATATATATGAAACTATTAAAGTATTAAAAAAATCTTATTAAAATAAACACAATACCTGAATCCTGAGTGACACGCCTTGTAGCTGAGACTTAAGCTTATAAAATTTTTCAATCTGATGTCTTGTTCTGATGAGATCTTTGGCCATTACCTTCACAGCTCCCTATAACATTAGAGTTCAAAATCAAACACATTGCTTGAGAAAGCAAATATATACTTTATTTTAGAGATAGCGACAAGAAACCAAAGTAAAGACAAAGTATGGAAGTGACAATATATTAAAATATATAAAGTACTGACATGGATCAATCACTGAAAGCAAATTTGCAACAGCTCATTAAATAAAAGCAAAGCCTCGCAAATGTTCATTCAGTAAATGCAGCAATACTTCATAATGGCCATAATTAGGTGATTTAATATAGAGTCAAGTACGGGTGAAGTGAACTACACATGCTTCGTATATGCAAACATAATATTTAATCAGATGAGAAGAGAGTCTACACAGATAAAAAGATGAAAAAACATACCATCTGCCCTTGTTTTGCAGATTTTTTAATCTCAGTAATCAATTTCTTCTCTTGTGTTTGTAATCCTTGTCTCTCTCTTTCTATATCACGAATAGATTTATCAAGCATCCTTTTGTTTTCCCGCAATAGTTCTGAAAATTCATGGCACAAATCAGTAACAATAATTGACAAAAGTTTCTACCATAACCGAAAAAAATATTAAAGAGAATCACAGAAGCAGTATCTCTCATGGCCATTACATATCTAGATAACACTATAATTATCTTAGAAAACCTTATTTCCAGTAGCCAAGCCTTACAAATTCAAGTTCAAAATCCAGAATTATTTGCCTAAATAGAAAAATATGAGCTCCAATCCATTAGGAAATATACATCACTACATTTACCACGAAAATTACTTAACTAAATCATCAATCTATTTGCCCTCACACACAGCCAAAAACCAAAGAATTTTAATCCTCTTTAGATAATCCCACGCATAATTGCAACATATATTGGGTTGATCAGCGGAAAAAATTATTAATTTCAATTTGAAAAAAAAAATTAATGGATCAGAACAAACCAAACCAAACCTCATATCAGTAAGTCTAACACGAAAGTAAACGCATCAAAAATTAAAATCAACAAAAAATTAAATAACAAATTAAACCTGCGGGAGTCTTTTTCTTGCCGAAAAGGAAACTCATGGCTACGCAGACCGATCTAATCAACAACCGAAAATTACAAACAAAGAATTCTATTAACAATCTTCCTCTTCCTTCTCTTCAAACTAATCAAAATTCCTCCTTTCTTTCTGCTCCCTCTTCCTTCTCCGGCAAACCAAAAAAAAATTAGTAATCCAAATTATTTTGCAGGAGAAGAAGAATCAAGAAGGGTTTTGACGATAATGAAAAAATATGAAGATCGGGATTGATTGGAAGACGTAAACAAAACGCGGTATATACATATATTATATATATAAAGTGGTCGTGGAATAAACGATTTTATGAGAACCGAATGCCAAACACAACACGGAGAGATTAGTCCCCTTTCTTTCTTCTTCTTTTCCAAATTTTCTCGCGAAATAATATTTAGCTCTTCGGCCTATCTTCGTTTTCTTTGGGCTCAAGAAAACAAAGATGGGCCTAAATACAAATTGTTTTTCAAAATAATGGGCTTTTTACTTATTGGACTCTTAATCATTATCAACTGGGCTAAATATCTAAATACTGCTTAAATATTAGCCCACCGATTCTTTATCTTAAGAGGATAATGATCCAAGTATATATATATATACATATACAAATGCTATTTTTAATTAAGTTAGGAAGCGTGTACAGGTTCGAACCTGCATCAGTGAAAATTTATTTGGATTTTTGAAATAAAATATTTTAGTGAAAAGACAAAAATACCCTTATATGGTTAAATTCAAAAGACAAAAATACCCCTAGACAGCAAATTAAGTTTAACGAAAAATTTGGACAAAAAAAGTAAAAAAATATAATCAATGCATAATCTTTTTCAATTAAAAGTTAAATTTTTAAGACTAATTTCAATTAGTCGAAATCGTAATAATTTATAAATAAATTCTATTATAATCTCAATAAACACAATAAATTTATTACTATTTAAAATTTGAAAATTTGTTTAAAGTAAAACATATGGATTAAACCATATATATATATATATATATATATATATATGTAAGTATGAATATGCATGCTCAAATGTACGTCACAAAGACAAGGATTGTACCGAGCAACATGTATTAAAAAGAATCACGCTCAGAAAGTGTTTCTTTTTTTTTTTTCTGAAATTTTGCAATAAAATATATTTTAGTGAAAGCTGCAATTCTCTGTTTTGGATCAAATTTAGAGGAAAAGAAAATCAAAAATAAAAAAACTCAGACTGCACGTGCAGGCGTTGGGTAGTACATAGACAACCCAGGTGGGTCACGTGCGGTTTTGTCCCTCTTCATTCGTAACTTCTATGTCCACTTTTCTCTTTCTACCCACCTCCTGCCACGCCACCACATTTCTTCATAATTTAGTATAAATTATCCCTCTTTATGATTTATTAGTAATTTTTTTGGATTTCATTATAAAATTAATTTTATATATATATATATATATATATATATATATATTGTTAAATTAATCCTTAAATTTATCATAAAAAGAAATCTTTTTTAGGACATTTTAATTTTTATATATATTTATTTTTATATATATTTTATCTCTTCTATATATATATTAAAATATATTGAGTTTTAAACTTTTAACTTGGTATAGAAGGAAAATACATTATGAATGTTATATAAAATGAAAGATTTAATATTTATTATAAGTATTATGTAAGAGTTAAGGGATAATTTTTTTTATCGTAAAAATTAGATTTTTTATATATTAGTTAATAGATGTATGTATTAATTACTATTTGGTATCTTTTGTTTTGGTTTTGACATGACTCTTAT